>JARSSU010011345.1:0-10918 GCA_029619165.1 Eurosta solidaginis
AATAAATTTCATGGAAGGGATTAATCTTCGTTTATTGATCGCTCTGTAGTGTCTTATCCTTCTTTCACGGATTTTGACAAGAGAGTAAAGCTTCTTGTGCACTGTTCCCGCTCTACAAGGAGTATTTATCTTTTTCGTTCCGCGCATTGATCTCAAAATCGTAGATATATAGATATAAGTGTAACGACTTCCGAATCGGTACTATGCGTTTGATACTACTAAAGTTCGAATGTCCACTAATTCTTAATATTCGTGTATAAATTACAGACGACATGTTCCCCGAGATGCTCAAAATCAATGAGAAATTTATAGAACTCATGCATTTCGTTTTAGACGTTTTTTACAATCCCATGTATCTATACTTAAATAGGAATAGATTGTATTTTCTAGTGAAACGACTTCTACTTTACAAATACAGTAGATAGACCTTTGAGAAACTGTTTATTGAAATACGATTGATTTCGAATGTGGTTTAGGTTTCGTATGATATACAATAAATGTAGTTTTAATTTATTAAGAAATATCACAACATTTTATATTTTTTCACGCACTTAATAGCTTTTGATTTCCATTTATTGTGCTATGATTGTTTTGAGTGCAATTGCAAGGTTTTACTCAAATACAAATATTCGTGCAAGCAAGGGTTTGTTCCTTTAGGGTTCGTCCATTCAACTAGTCATGCATAAGAGATTATCATGATTTTCGAAATAATTAGTCATCCACCTATTATGATCATGGTCAGCATAGTTTAATAATTCATATTCAATAAAAAAATATAGACAAATAAAAGAAATTCAGTATTCTAGGAGTTTGTTGACTATTCATATTTCCAGAAAATTTTCAGTACTTATGCTGCGTAATTTGTTAAACTGATCATGCGCTACACAATAGTTTCTTATGATTCTGACATATTTATGCTCTTATTCGAAACAAGCGCAATACGAAACAAAACACAGTATTCACGGAGAGCTCTGTCAATTTCGATGACCTTGGGAGTATAATACTCGTGTCAGAATGCGGCAATTGGTCAAACAAAAATTAGAATTGTTTCAGCCGAACCTGCAAACTTCTTGTGATTTATGAGCTCTATAGCGGCGCGACGGTTCGTAAAATATCTTTCTCAAACTTTTTCGTGTTTCTTTTTTTAGAAGTTACTTATCGTACTTTTTTTTTAATGAGCGCATAATATCTGCCGTCAACAAAAAAAAAAAAAGAGTCATTCATTCAACATAATGGGGAAAGTAGAAATATACATGTTAAATCTTTTGTTTACATCTGTTTATATTGATGAGGTACAATTATTCAATTATTTTGATAAAGTAGTTTTCACAAATCATATTCCTGCCTTAGTATAACAGGTGCTTTGCGGTGGGCAGGTAACAAAAAGTTGATGAAAGGGTTGTTTGCTCTACCGGTCGACTAACCATAAAGGATTAGAAAACACAGATGCCAATATGACGCCTTTTGACAACAGTCAATGGCAAGGGAGACATATAAGTACATATGAGTACACCTTTGATTTTCCGACGAAGTCTTAATGAACACACTGACTTCAGATAAGTATCCTATTCCATATATTTCGGTTAAACTGTTTTAGCAAATTTTAGGACAGACGACCTTCCTGTGTCACACAACTGCACCCTCTGGGTATTCACACTTTTTCTCTCACGTAAATATTTTCCACTATTCGTGAACGAAAGCCTTGAAGAAATAACGATTGAAGAGGGCTTTTATAATGGGGCTAAATCTGTGAGAATACATTAGGATATGTGTCTTATTGAGAAATCAGTTTTGTCAGCATGAAATGTTCTAAATTTTATTTCTCGACAAAGTAAGTGAATATGATCTGAAAGATCGAGTAAATCATATCAATAAACACTTGCATGTATACTCAGGGATATGCTATATGTTAAATATTAAAAAACGCTATGTGTTGCTAACTATGACATCCATCCAGTAGTAGCAAATAATGATACAATTCTGACGACTCTGGCAGACGTTTTTCATTGTCTTCATGATCTATCTACGCAAATTCAATCTGTTTGTAACTGGTCGAAATCATGCACAAAAGAATGCTACAGAAGTGTAACAAGAATATTTATTGTACTAGCATTATTGATATAATAGCCGAGATTCATCATTGATGTGAAAACAAAAAATATTGATATTAATGATTACTTTAATTGAACGTGACAGCATAAAATTGTGTACATACAAGAGCGTATCTCCTAGCAGTACATCTTATGTGTAAAGATTGCTATTGTAATGCATTTTATCCCTTAGATGGGAGACCATTTTACCATGAATTTAACTGAATCGACGGCTGTACCAACACAGCTGCTAATGCTAACCTTATAATTCATCTCTTGAGTGAATCTGAATTTTCGATAACATGGGCGTTTCGGCATTACAAAAAAATAGGTGAACACTACTGTGAACAGTGTATGGCCGGCGTGTATTACTGGGTTTTTTCAAGCTAATCGCATCAAAATCAAATTCTTTAAGTCTGAGGCAAAGTTTTTAGGATTTATGAATTCCTTCTATGCATGCGAACATATCGGCCTGAACCGTGGTTGTACATGAGTTATAGTTTATGAATAAAAATAATCTTGTGTTGACTGAATTAATCCTTCGCTTTGATCATTAGTGAAAGACGAACCACTGCCCGTCACAAAGGAATTCACTTGTAGATATATCTACAAAGTCTGCACTTTTTTTTTTTTTCGAATTTTTAGGTTCTTCCCAGTCAGGAAGTATATCTATCGATTGGCCCGAACGGAAATAAAACTATTTTAACAATGATATGCATCATACGTAATATTACTATGTCTTCTAAAATAGTACCCCTATATTGCATAATGATCAAGATATTTCGATGAGCCAAGGTTCTGAAATAACTTAAACATCGTGGAAAATGGCAATCATACCAGTAAACAATATCTCACAATATGTAAAATCTCTAGATGGTCTTGTTTCGGATGATACAGAGCACTATCGAAACATATGCACTAGGATAACAAATCCCACATTGCAATTTAGAACTTACGGTAAAATTAATTCCATATCAATTACAGTTGACATTGTGTCATTAGACTAGCACATGTATAAGGCAATATGTTAAATAACTATTTACCCCAGCCTCCGATTATGAATTAAAATTTTTCAACAGGCCCGAAGAGACATAATAACCTCGCAAGCCTCTTGTCGAAGATTCTAACAAAGGACGACCACAGTGGTAGTCTAATTATTCCATGTCTAGAGTTGTCTTCAGGATTTTTTCCTGTTATGGTACCAGGAGCTGTAATTTATAACGCAGCTCCCCAAAATGGTAGGCCTAGCGATGAAGCGCCCATAACAAGGGAATAATGACTTAATGATGACCCATTCTTCCAAAGCGTGCTTCTTCACAACACTGATGCTACATAGTTAGAGAAAATATTGTAAGGCCTGCCAAACAGTCTATATGAAACTGTTTGATTGCGTCGCCCTCTTAGCAATCATATTAGTTTGAGCAAATGATACCTTAAACTATTAAGCCGTGTTTACGAATTTAGATTAGTACGACCTTACGGATCTGTACGCGTACTGAATAATAGTACTCACAAAATTAATTTTCATATTATAGGGTTTCGGAACACTTTTGAGCTAAAGGAGTCCTACATCCTAGCAGTCTTAACTAAAAGAGAACATCTGCTCTGGGGCAGTGGCCTGGTTTCTGTAATTATCGCAGATTTCTGCGTGCAATAGCTTGCTCACTAAAAAGTCGTATCTGAGACCTATCAAAAATTAAAAAGATGGATGGCTTTTATAATATCGTATGCTCACACATGGTTGTTGCTAACCTAAAAACATATCGTTAACCTTTTATAAAATATCCGGTCGCGTAACGAATATGGTTCCTAAAATAAAGGAAGTTGTTAGCTCTTTTCACAAGTATAAATGTTTAGTTTTTGCATATTCTTTCTTAGTATTGCATCTTCAGTTCAGGACAGCATTATTCTAGCGTCAATTACCCGTCTAGAAGATTGTCAGATTTCCATAGATAAATTATACATATGTATGGAGTATTTGAGACAAACCAGACATTGAACTAGCTATTCAAATTGCTACCATGAAAATTTACCTAAAAATTCAGACTCACAATATCTTAGTATAAAAATGCAATAAAATTCTAATCGCAAACATGTTAATTCAGAGCTTCATAACTGTCACTAAGTTTGGTAAATCGCTAACATTTCAAACAAAGTCAAATATAATGTTTCACACTTCTTTTCACCATCGATAATCTTATAGAACGCTAAGACTCCTGTACTTCGCTGTTAAATTCAACGGCATGACAACAACCTTAACCACGTAAATAGCAAATATTTTAATCTAATCTTACAAAAATCAATTTCATACCGAGATTTTCAAATGGGTTAAAATACAAAATTCAAATATTCTGTCATTCACATCTACCAGTAGACTTGATATTCTCGCAATAACACCAAGCTGAACAATGGTGTACTTCGTGGTTTCGCATTTAACATGAACACAAGTAGTTAATTTCGTATCTCTCGTCTGTTTCCTCTGTTTTCCAGCTGTCGATGCACATATGTGTTAATGAGCATGTCGGAATCGTTAGCAATATTGTATTCACGATTACAGGGTTTGTTAGAACAGGCAAAGTATTTTAGAAAATCGGTATTAAGCAGCATTGCCATGATGGTAGGCAGTCCATGAGTCGTTATTTTGGCAGTATCGCAATTTCATGCAATATGTCTTTTTTTCTTATGGCGAAATATGTGATCAATATTATCATGCTTACACAATTTTTTTTGGAGATGCTGTTGACCAGACGAATATTATAACGCAGAAAGGGTCTTCAGATTTTTTCGAACCATTTCCGCTTAAATTTTTCTAAAATCGTATGAACAAAATTACTCATATTGACTTATGATAATGAGCTTCACGATGTTAATATTCAGAGATTGACGACAGATTATACTAGAGCAGTTAGAATTACAGTATAACTATAGGTTGAACACCTTACGAAACTGCCACGACTTATTGCATGTCGGTCACAGCTTAAACTAAATGTAGAAGTAGACAATTCTATGGAGGATACGACTGATCTATAATTGACATAAATGCACATAAGTTAACTAATTTTAGCTGTTGATTGTTATAACTTGCACAGAAGAATATTCCTAAAACCGAACCTTCCGGCAGGATATAAAAAAATTCATCTCTTCCTCTTAAAACAATCATGACTTATCTAAAAAATATTGATATTAATCCTATAGATAAATAAGATTATAGTGTATATTATCTTTATAACATAAAAGTGAATGCGTTGTTATTTGTTCAGTCTTTTAGCAAGTATACGCTTAGTAGAACCTGGAATTTATTGTGACGAGGTGTTATTACCTTTACGCCGTTGACTTTTACAAGAATTTTGTAATTACACAACTTTACGTGTATACTTCCTGTCACCGCTATAAATGTTTAGCCTCACAGCATTCTAATGACATCATTATTGGAAATTATTTCAGAAAGTTCGAGATAACAACATTTATTTACAACCGAATCGACATGCAGGGATAATAATAATTTGAATAAATAAATGATATCAACAGAATAGGTTGTGCGCGGCAAAAAATCGTATTCTGTGGTTCGGTCAACGATTTAGAACACATAGATTAGCATACCTACCGGAATAGAATCTGCAACCTATGAAAAATCAATCACTTAATGCTATCGAGGTAATAGTAGGCTATGACCAAGGATCGAGAGAACCTTTACAGACAAATCTGTATTTTTGGTTGTATTCACGATTTGGCTTCTAATTATCTATGGATATCATAAAAATACATTACATGCATACTGAATAGTAATATGTCGTTATCTGTATATATTAAAAGTCGATCTTTCTGCTAATAATGAAAAGTCGTTTAACATGACGTCGAATAATTACCAGAGGATATTGAAATAAAAAGTCTGCAACTTTGTGCTCTGAATGTTGAGAGGCATCATATCACGTTGATGGAACACATATTACTACATACTCAATTTTTCCTATGAAAACCACGAACAGCGGCTATTGAAGCACAAATCTCTATGTGTGAGTTTCTGTTCATAGTAGAGAGTAATGGACAATGGAATGGCTAGCATTTCTACAGGATAATTGTAAATGAGCTCGGGTGTTTAAAAATGATAAAAAATATTACTGGGGGGGGGGGGGGGGGGGGGGATAGTAAACTGGATGTTAGGTTGTCTTTTAAGCAACAATGATCCATTGAATAATGACTACAATGTCATTTGTTTTGGTCTGTAATTTACAATTTGGAAGAACCTATTTGATGTAATTAATAAAAAAAAGAAGGGGGTCATTTTCAAAGAGTTTTTAGAAGGGGTTCTAGTAAAATGCTTGTACTAAGTTCATGCACAGAGTTATGTGCTGGTTTAAGAAGGGTGCAATGCAAGTGAGGTCAGAGGATAGTCGAGTTTAAAGAAGGAGAAGTGGTTGTTTTTGTACGTAGAAATAACCGTTTTGGGTAATAAATTGAGAGTAAGGTATATGAACAAGATATGGTCAAAAGGAGATCTTGGGGGGGAAACGCATGGGGGGTAACAGTTTAATTAATGGGAAAACACTGCATTACAAAGATAATAGTTGGGTCGGTTGGTTATATGTGGATTTTTGGTGTTACTTGAAATGTGGATAAGGATTTGTATAAATGAATTACATACACAATATTTGGATTATACGCGGATGTTTTAGAGTGGGGGTGTTTACATTTTTAAAAATTGATTGTAGGATTTGTGCGAGACGGAGGAACGTATCGATTTAAAATGGGTGGGAAGTTATGCATATAGTTTATTGTTTGAATAGGGACACGTCTATAAAGGTGGCCACAATGGATATCGAGATATGTCATAGAATAAAACAAATAGACTTCGTTGTTGTGTTAATCTCCGATAATATTTGGCTCTCATATTTTAGCAAACACAATATTTAACTTCAATACTAAGTCTAATATAGATAAGGGACGACTCTATGAAAAAAATCGCACCAACTCGATACCAATAGGTTGATTCGCGCATATGGAGAATACAAAGCATTGATGTAAATTCGATTTGAGAACTCAAATATATTTTGGAATACAATGTTTAACCAAAAGTATCAATCGTGTCAGCGGTAAATTGTTTGACATTCTCAAATACTAGAGTTTTTTCTCGAGGTCACTGTGATTTCAATGTATGTATCAAATAAATTGTCAATGATATAGAGTTTAAAGTCCTATGTACTAAATGGAAAAGTTAATTTTTAATTAGAATAGTAGAATTATTATCATGCAATTAGATTATTAAGACATATGAAATAAAAATAGATCATTATAAAAAAAATGTTTAGGACTAGATCTCACGGTTTGTGTCTTAATTGAAAACATATACTTAACATTAAGTAATAATAATACTGTGTGCTAGCGAAGAGCTAGTAAGATTTAATGTGAGGTAAGGCAAAATGTCTTCTAGGTACTAGTCATCACTCGTAACTCCTCATTCTACAAAGTTACGTGGGCAAATAATGAGTGTTTAGCCGTCTTGATCATATTAAGTTATAACTAAAGCGTTGGGGATCGCAGTAGAACATTTATCATAAATTTAAAATAGGCTGAGGCGTGGCTAAAACCACGCCATATGAGTAAGGTATCAGCTTAAACTTCTTGTTGTTTTTATCTTTGCGAATGTTTTAGGTCCGTTCACACCACATAATATTACTTATATGACTATCAATAAGAGCAATATGTTACTAGCGCGATGCACTGCACGCGAATGCTTACGCTTTTCATTAAGTCCTCTGTACTGATCAAAGCGAGTGGCTCACTAGAGCAGATTAATGTAAGAGGTAGGGTGATGACTAGTTTCATACCTAGTACCGGCCACTACCTAAACATTAAATTTTCATAGCTTTAGTTCATATTATTAATTGTACTCTAATGTCAATAGTAATTCGAGATTTCATCATCAATAAATTGCACACATTTAACTAAAAATTTTTTTTAAATTATGTTCTTACTAGGTACATGCATATATAGTATTTACGATAATAAGATCATCCGAATCCCATTTCAGCGGAACGTCCCCATGCGGAATGCATGCCACAAAACATTCCTATTGCATTTAGCACGCTAATCTTCATACTTTATAGCGATTGTCCACATTATAATGGTAAATATTATAACATACTTGAATCGAAAAAAAGAGTTAGAAGATGTGCACAAAAAAACTATTGTATATATGTCAGCAAACAGTTATTACTCCAAAATCGCCATTAATGTCAGAATTATCATTATTAACATCTAGGTTAACGGTAACGATTCTGTTATGCTATGAGAATTTATCGTTTCTCAGCCTAGACTGTTAAAGCCTTCCGCTGATTAAATTACATGGACCAAGATTGACGGGACAGTTCTTTGTCATATGCTGTAGGATGCGCGAGGTTGAATAGTCAGAGGTATGTTGACGTGACTTTGCCAAAAGGCGCCACGATCGATCCGTGATGATTAATAAGAAAGCCGATCAAGTCTGGAAATCTATTTGCATTGGATGTTAACCGTATAGTCGTTCGGAGATTTCATTTAAGCAGCTATCTAGCGAGCAAAGATCAGTTATTATTTTGAATAGATAAGAGTTTCATTTGAGCTAATCAACAGTCTGAATATGCCGTTCTGAGTCTTGGAGTGATGACTTATATGCATTTTGCTGATTCGTTGCAACTTTGACACAAGCAGTTTTATTACATAATAGTAATAATGGTAATGCAAAGTGATTATTTAATAAATAATTATTTAGCGATAGGAAGCTTTACATTTACCATTATTAATAATTCTGACTCTAGGCGATTAAATTTGAGTAACTTTTTCTTAACATTAAATTTTGAATATGAATATGCATGTATTTATCTTTCGTGTGTTGATGGTAGCGTGCTTGCCGTCCTATCACCCGCGCGCCCGTAATGCCCTGGGTTTTCACTCCTGGGCTAAAGCAAACAATCAAAATTTGTAGAATAAGATTTTTCAATTAGAAGAAAATTTTCCTAAGCGGGGTCGCCCCTCGGCAAGTGTCCCTGGCTTAGTTTCTTTTGTGAATGTCGACGCGCGTCCGATCTGTAACTTAAATCTAATATAACCGACAATGAACAAGCTCTCTACTGCGTTTTTGAGTCAATTCACTGAAAACACTCATCCCCTGCCTTGCGACGCATGTATCAAATACTTAAGCGGGTCAACGTATGAAAAACAGTCTAAAGTTATTTGATTTCTCAGGCATCAACAAACTTTAGGTGTAGCCGACAACAAATGCGTGTGTTCACCGTCCGAAGCCGCCGCCAATTTGTAGCGCGACATAATGCACCTATACAGCAAGCATAGAAAATATCGAGTCACACTCGACTGGCTTTATAATGGAAAGAGTCGCAAGGACGCTCGGCCCTTTATATCTAGATCTCTTTACTCGGGAGGCGGGTCGTCTATTCGCGCGCCTTACATGTTATGTTCTCATTTATTTCTGTAGTATTTATTTATTGCAAGCCGTAGTTTATGCAGTGATTCGGCGAAATTATGTCTTATAGCGAGTGATTTTTACTGTGGTGTTCTTGCAAATATAGAGGAATTTCCAGTACAAGTTTCTGTGTAAACATGTTATTAGAATATCTAGTATTTGGTGTCCAGGAATATTACTTGCAAGAATCCTCTGGAACTTAATGGTTTGCAGAATCACTAAAATTTGCAGTAGTGAAAATAAAATACACAGGTACCACATATATGTACAAAAATGCAAAGATTTCGAGGCCTTTATTATGAATAGTGTGCATATGACACTAATACACGCCTACGCAAACTGAAGCTGATAGCAAAGAAGTGAAGGGCTTGGACTTTAGATAGACCAAACTGATTGATAGCTCAACCAGTGGAATACTCTATGAACTACAAGTTCAACAAGTAGTACTGCGTTTCAAACTCGAACTTCAGGCACGGCTACTAGAGGCATTGGTGAAAAAGAAGGAATTGAAGTGGACGACGTTAATCTCTTGCTAGATATCATGCTCTTAATTCGACATGATCTTGAGTGTCAAACTGCAACGAAACATGGATTCCAACAAGCGGCCCGAAAAATTGACAGAGCCAAATATGTAACGACAACCTCGCAGACGCCAGTTTTACGTAGACACGTTTGCTTTCAAGCACTTGATTATCGCATTCTTGTGCTTCTAGCAATATCTGGCAGGCAACGCTTCCCCACGAATCAATGATTTCAACTGTTAGTTATATGAAAATTATGATCGTCATGACAGACTACACAACACAAATGTATAAATTGAAGCACGAGTGAAGTCTCATCTTGAGTATACTTGCACAAATTATTGCAACCTCAAATTTCCCTCAAACTGGAAGAACAAAGACGTATATGGTATCCCAACTGTGACATCCTTGGTGACAAGACATCACACGCATGATTAGAATATATGCATAGTTGATACATTGTGCACTTCAGCCGTGCAGTGGAAACCACATAGTACGAGACACTGACTAAACTCGTATAACCGTAACATATGTGTATAGGCGTCGCAATTCTTTCATTCGTAATTATGATGTTACATAATGATTTGAATTATTGATGTGCATCAGTCACTGCCCTGCTTTATCATCAGCTTAGAGACGATGCATCGCTCAGTGCTGCTAACATTGCTACACTGGCCCTCCGCACACCTAAGTCTGATCGTCCCGATCAGACAATCTCATCGATCTATACGCTGCCAGCCTTTCCAAGTGAACGCACTATTCTATCCGGTGCGTGGTCACTCCAGTGGTTGTTGCATGCTGATAGATGGTATCACTGATATTCTTCACACACAACTTTGTAGCGGGCCTTC
>JARSSU010011347.1:0-29572 GCA_029619165.1 Eurosta solidaginis
CATCAAAGTTTTCATGACGCAAATATTAGGAAAATTAAATTGACGCTTTAAAAGAATAATTATCCAGACCATATCATATCAACTTTAATAAATCAGAAACAAATGGAAATAGAAAATATAGCCCAAAAAACACAGTCTTCAGATACAAATAACCAGACAAAGCGATACTTCAGTGTCACTTACATTCCTAGGCTCACAGAAAATTTCACACATGACTTGACAAAAACATCAAACACAAACACTACACTAGCATACAGGTCAAACTGCACTTTGGCAACGTGCTTTACAAAAACAAAAACACCCATAGATCTCCGACAACGTAGCAATGTAGCTTACGAAATTCATTGTAAAGGGAATAAAGAAGATAGCTGCAATAAGGTCTACATTGGGACCACAAAGCGGACGCTCGGCACGCGGGTAGCTGAGCACGAAGCAGATATACGTAAACAAAAACGAAGCACAGCTTTGGCACAGCATGCAATAGAAAACAAACACACAGCTGATTTTGAAAGCATAAAAATAATAGACACCGAAAGGAGAGAAAAAGCGCGTTACACCTTAGAAAGCCTAAGAATTCTGCAAAAAAGAGGAAACACAATAAACAAAAAAGAAGATACAGACAATATCGCCGCCGCGTACCTATTATGTTTGTAATTTAATTTTTAGTATGACAAGTTTACCGCATTTAGGTGGTATCGATTTTTTGTACTTTATTAACTTTCCACAATTTTTTAATATTCAAATGTTTTTAAATGTTTAAATGTTTTAGTAAAAATTGTGTTTTTCGTTAATTTTCCATCATTGTAAGTAAGAAAAAATTTTTGTGCAATCAATATTTATTTGCAATATTTTAAATTTCAAATCTATGTGTATCTGATTGTGTTCTTTGTTGTTTTATTAAATAAATACAGTGTCACGCTCCTGAAGATGCCAAGGAAATTTGGCGAAACGTCGAGCTGAAATGTGGAATAATCTTTATTCTTATTTTTATTTGCACCCAACACACTAGATCTGCGTAGCTTAAAATATACATAAATATTATCCAAACAGATCGGAAGAAAATTATATATATCAATATTTCCTTCTAAATAAAACTTCGAATTCATCAAATGTAACATTTTTCTTAAACTAGCATGCAGCTCTTCAATATTTAAAGCTTTCACATTCATCGCTACATTTCGAAGATATATAAAGGAGCGTTTGTTCCCACGCTGTATTTACCCAACATTCAACTGCACGTAAAGATTTACCCTGAAGACGGTTTGCCAATACACACTGAATAGTTCTTATATGCTCCTCGGGTGTTAACGATAGCACAGTCGCTAGATCTCTCAAACAGTTATCCAGACTATACTCACTCTCTGCATTGAACACAGGAATACTTCGTGCTTCCATCAAGCATTCAGCTAATGTTAATGCCATTTTTGTGGATATATTTTGTTTTAGAATTTGATTTTATAGATTTATATATGCATATATTTCCAACACTGTCTATTTTTTAAATATTTAAATATGTCCAAATTAAAAATGAGTCTCTTTAGAAGATTATATATTTTACGAGCACGATTTTCACTTAGTATTTGTTGTTGTTTTTTTTCAGGCTTTGTGAAATAAGTATATTGTAATATACACAAACAGTAGCACACATATTTTCTACTGGTTTTCTCTCTCTTAACCTTCCAATAAGGATATATCGTCAATATGAAATGAACTCCTTTGTTTTTTTGATATTTACATTTTATACTCAGTTGAGCAGAGCTCACAGAGTATATTAAGTTTGATTGGATAACGGTTGGTTGTACAGGTATAAAGGAATCGAGATAGATATAGACTTCCATATATCAAAATCATCAGGATCGAAAAAAAATTTGATTGAGCCATGTCCGTCCGTCCGTCCGTTAACACGATAACTTGAGTAAATTTTGAGGTATCTTGATGAAATTTTGTATGTAGGTTCTTGAGAACTCATCTCAGATCGCTATTTAAAATGAACGATATCGGACTATAACCACGCCCACTTTTTCGATATCGAAAATTTCGAAAAACGGAAAAAGTGCAATAATTCATTACCAAAGACAGATAGAGCGATGAAATTTGGTAGGTTAGTTGAACTTATGCCGCAGAATAGAAATTAGTAAAATTATGGACAATGGGCGTGGCACCGCCCACTTTTAAAAGAAGGTAATTTAAAATTTTGCAAGCTGTAATTTGGCAGTCGTTGAAGATATCATGATGAAATTTGGCAGGAACGTTACTCCTATTACTATATGTACGCCTAATAAAAACTAGCAAAATCGGAGAAGGACCACGCCCACTTTTAAAAAAAAATTTTTTAAAGTAAAATTTTAACAAAAAATTTAATATCTTTACAGTATATAAGTAAATTACGTCAACATTCAACTCCAGTAAAGATATGGTGCAACAAAATACAAAAATAAAAGAAAATTTTAAAATGGGCGTGGCTCCGCCCTTTTTCATTTAATTTGTCTAGGATACTTTTAATGCCATAAGTCGAACAAAAATTTACAAATCCTTTTGAAATTTGGTAGGGGCATAGATTTTATGACGATAAATGTAAAAATGGGCGAAATCGGTTGAAGCCACGCCCAGCTTTATACACAGTCGTCCATCTGTCCTTCCGCATGGCCGTTAACACAATAACTAGAGCAAAAATCGACATATCTTTACTGAACTTAGTTCACGTACTTATCTGAACGCACTTTATCTTGGTATAAAAAATGAACGAAATCCGACTATGACGCCCACTTTTTCGATATCGAAAATTACGAAAAATGAAAAAAATGCCATAATTCTATACCAAATACGAAAAAAGGGATGAAACGTGGTAATTGATTGGTTTATTGACGCGAAATATAACTTTAGAAAAAACTTTGTAAAATGGTTGTGACACCTACCATATATTAAGTAGAAGAAAATGAAAAATTTCTGCAGGGCGAAATAAAAAACCCTTGAAATCTTGGCAGGTATTACATATATAAATAAATTAGCGGTATCCAACAGATGAAGTTCTGGGTCACCCTGATCCACATTTTTGTCGATATCTGGAAAACGCCTTCACATATACAACTACCAACACTCCCTTTTAAAACTCTAATTAATACCTTTAATTTGATACCAATAACGTACAAACACATTCTAGAGTCACCGCTGGTCCACCTTTATGGCGCTATCTCGAAAAGGCGTCCACCTATAGAACTAAGCCCCACGCCCTTTTAAAATACTCATTAACACCTTTCATTTGATACCCATATCGTACAAACATATTCTAGAGTCACCCAGGTGCACCTTTATGGCGATATCTCGAAAAGGCGACTACCTATAGAACGAAGGCCCACTCCCTTTTAAAAATACTCATTAACACCTTTCATTTGATACCCATATCGTACAAACAAATTCTAGAGTCACCCCTGGTCCACCTTTATTGCCATACCTCGAAAAGGCGTCCACCTATAGAGCTAAGGCCCACTCCCTTTTAAAATACCCATTAACACCTTTCGTTTGATACCCATATTGTACAAACGTATTCTAGAGTCACCCCTGGTCCACCTTTATGGCGATATCTCGAAATGGCGACCTCCTATACAACTACCACCACTCCCTTTTAAAACACTCATTAATACCTTTAATTTGATACCCATATCGTACAAACAAATTCTAGGGTCACTCCTGGTCCACCTTTATGGCGATATCTCGAAACGGCGTCAACCTATGGAACTAAGGATCACTCCCTTTTAAAATACTCATTAGCACCTTTTTTTTGATACCCATGTTGTACAAACAAATTCTAGGGTCACCCCTTGTCCACCTTTATGGAGATATCTCGAAACGGCATCCACTATGGAACTAATGATTACTCCCTTTTAAAATACTCATTAACACCTTTCATTTGATACCCATATCGTACAAACAAATTCTAGAGTCAACCCTGATCCACCTTTATGGCGATGTCCCTAAATGGCGTCCACCTATAGAACTATGGCCCACTCCCTCATAAAATACTCTTTAATGCCTTTCATTTGATAAACATGTCATACAAACACATTCCAGGGTTTCCCTCTGTTCATTTTCCTACATCGTTATTTTTCCCTTATGTTGTCACGATACACCGTACACCCGAACTTAACCTTCCTTACTTGTTTGTTATATGTATCATATATTATTTTTTATCTCAAATGTATGCTCGTTTATCGAACAAATCCCATCGTCGTCGCCACTTTTACAAAAAGTGTCCTTTCTTTAATAATAGTTAGATTTTTCTCCGAAATATTCAATTAAGTTTCTTTATTTAATTTCCGCATTGAATATCCGCATTGAATTCAAGTTTCTTAAAAACTGACAAATTGCAATAACTTTTTTCATTTCATATTTTTTCTATCTTCCCAACGTATGTGTTCAAAATTAAAATTATTGAAACAATTAAAGTTTATAGGAAACCAGTACATAATATAAAAGAACAATACAAAACAGAAGACTTAAACAACGAACTTAATAATATAAACATGTATATATAACTCGCCTCCATTTCCGCTCTCGCGATCTTTCTGTGGACCTTATACCCAGAACAGGTCTGCTGAGCAGATCTTACTCTGTGTTTAGTCTCTTAAATCGCAACAATGCGGATGTTGTGCCGGTTCTTTGTACCGGGGCGACTCGGGGTTTTTCCCGACCAAGGACTGCCATTTCAGTGTAACCCCATTTAATTTGTTGCGTCCCTCCCACAAATTATCATCCTCCCAGCAGCTCCTTGCAGCGGGACTGCTCCATATTCTCTTGCTCCGGGAATGTACCGAACCCAATCCGGGTCCGTCTCCTGACCCCGGTCCTGAGAAATGGTTTTGCTGCATCTGCCGGAAAAGAATCTTGTTAGGACGGTCATACTCTTGTCAGTGTGTCTCGTGTAAGGGATGGTTGCATCGGACAGGTTGTTCTGGGCTAGACCCCAAAACAGACGTCCACGTAACTTCTATAAATATTTTGTGGCTCCTTGCTGTTCACGCCCTAGAACGTCCATTAGTCTGGGCCTTAGCGCCCCCCGCTACCTTCCAGCAGCCCCTCTGCTCAGCAGCCACAACAAGTACCCGCTGTTGCCCCCAGCGCCACCAACTCACACGGCTGCTCCCCACTCATACCTACAATCTCCGCAGTGGAGTCGGGGGCAATGCCGAGCATCAGCCCCTGTCCCCGTCTTTTTCCCCCGCCCGGCAGCAATTATGTAGATCGGGAAACAGACTCTTATTCCCTACCTGCCTTTGCACCGTTTGCCAGCACAGAATATATACGTTTGCGACATCATCACCCAATGCAGCTCCTGCCATGGACGGTGCCACTTTCCTAGATGTTCTGGTCCCCGCGACGGCAACCCCCCGACGGGTTTCATTGCGCCATGTTGCCAGGCCGCATACCCAAATACACTGGGTACCCCAATGCTTACCCAAGGACGTCTAGTCCAGGGCCACACAGCAACCACGTTCTGGCCTTCCACAACCCAGGCTTCGTTATGCGTCACTTACTCCCAGAGTGACGGCGTCTCCCCCTATGCACTTCAGAATTCTGTAGTTAAACTGTAATGGATTAACTGGAAGATCACGGAGATAGTCGATTTCATGAGGCGGCATAACATCCGCATTGCTGCGATTCAAGAGACTAAACTCACAGCAAGATCTGCATTGCAGACCTGTTCTGGGTATAATGTCCACAGAAAAGATCGCGAGAGCGGAAATGTAGGCGGCCTCGCGTTTATCATGTACCACATTGTGCAATATCATATATTTCATCCCGACATCGACCGCAGGGACAGTGTCTTAGAACGTCAAGGATTATCTCTCCGGTCGGGCGATGCAACCCTAGAAATCGTCAACATCTACATCCCTCCTGTCACCTGTTGCCCCAGTGGATACCGCCCTGATATCAGCGGCGTACTCACTGGAAACAATCGCATTATCTTAGGCGATTTCAATGCCTATCACGATCTATGGCATTCAAACTTGCGGGTGGACAGTAGGGGTGAGATATTAGTGGACCAAATAGAAGAAACGACGTACTGCACAATAAACGGAGACGCCCCCACACGTATGGTAGGAAGCTGTCACAGTTCGCCAGATATTTAAATCGCGAGAACTCGTAAACTGCTTCAATTGGCAGCCGATGGTAACATTTGCATCCGACCACCATCGCTCGAGCATTCCGCCGACTTCATCGTCACAGAAAAAAGCACTTTCATTAACTTTCGAAAAGGAAAGTGGGACGAATACAAATCCTTTACAGACAACCGCTTTGCTGCCCTCCCTATCCCTAATGATGCCCGCCAAGGGGAGCGTGCTTTCCGCAAAGTCATTGAATGCGCCTCAGCTCGTTTCATTCCCGCCGGTAGAATTCCCGAAATTCAACCCCAATTCCCGGCAGAGGCCGCAAGTTTAGCGAGAGAACGTGACCTTATAAGACAGCTCGATCCCGGCGACCCCCAAATAAGGGATATAAACCAACGCATCAGATTGCTTGTGGATGAACACCAGCGGGCGAAATGAGAGGAGCAGCTAGGCGGTTGTAACCTCTCTGCCGGTGTAGGTAAACTTTGGTCCACTGTAAAGTCGCTATCGAATCCGTCTAGGCACAATGCCAAAGTTTCCATCGCCTATGGCGACAAAGTGCTGTCGGATGCGAAAAAATGCGCGAGCGCTTTCTGCCGATAATATATAATGCATTCTACCGTCGACAAAAATAGACGGAGGGCCAACAGACACGCACATAAACATAAGTTCAGCACGTCACCAATTACCATCACCGCCAAAGAGGTTGAGGATGCCATCGGTCATGCTAAACCATCCAAAGCAGTGGGCCCAGATGGCATAGCCATGCCAATGCTTAAAAGCCTAGGGAAAGAGGGTTTCAAATATTTAGCACATGTCTTCAACCTGCCACTTTCCACCTTTGTCATACCCGAAAAATGGAAAATGGCCAAGGTGGTCCCGCTACTAAAGCCTGTGAAACCGGCTAACATAGGAGAGTCATATCTCCCGATATCTCTTCTATCGCCAGTAGCCTAGACGCTTGAAGCCATTTTGCTCCCCTATTTCAAAGCTAATTTTCAGCTAGCCTGTCATCAGCATGGCTTTAGAAAACTCCGTAGCACCACCACCCAAATAAATTGTGGTTTAATTCAGAAGCACCACCATAGAACTACCAAAAGCTTTTGATACGATCAACCATGGCACGTCACTGCAAGACTTGGAAGGGTCTACCCTTCCCCCATGTCTTAAAAGGTTGACCGCAAATTATCTGGGTGGTCGGCAGGCATCGGTGCAATTCAGAAACGAAACATCAAAGCCAAGAAGAATTAAACAAGGGGTGTCACAGGGTGGTGTCCTACCCCACTTTTGTTTAATTTTTACATATCAAAACTACCTTCGCCACCGAAAGGAGTTACTATCGTTTCTTACGCCGTTAACTGCACAATAATGGCCACAGGCCCGGGCCCACAGATCGAGGAGCTTTGCAACAGAATAAACGGCTACCTCCCTGATCTCTCCAGTTTTTTCGCCTCGCGAAACCTGGCATTATCACCGACTGAATCATCCGCGACATTATTTACAACTTGGACGTCCCAAATGTCGACCATTTTGAACATCCACGTCAATGGCACTACGCTACCGACTGTCCTACACTCCAAAATCTTGGGTGTGACGTTTAATCAGGATCTACATTTTGGTGAGCACGCAGCCGCAATTGTTCCGAAAATCCAGAGCCGTAATAAAATCCTCAAATCCCTTGCTGGCAGTACTTGGGGAAAAGCCAAAAAAACGCTCATTACCACATACAAAGCAATTGGCCGTTTGCGTGCTACGCGTCCCCTATATGGTCGCCAAGCCTGAAAACTACCCACTGGAAGAAGCTGCAGGCCTGCCAAAGTACTGCGCTTAGAACCGTCACGGGCTGTCTTCTTATGTCCCCAGAACACCATCTACATAATGAGGCGAGAATACTTCCCATCAGGGAGAGAAATGAGATGCTAGCCAAACAGTTCCTGTTGAATACCCAGAAACCCGGGCATCCCAACAGACATCTGATTGATGAGCCAACACCGCCTAGGGACTTAAAGAGTCATCTCCGTAAGAATTTTGAGGAAATACGGCACCTAAGAACTCAGCCGTATGAAGCAAAAAATCACAAGCAGGTCCTTGGTGAACTCCACAAACAGGCATCAGACGGGGCGGGGCTGATGCTTGGCTTTTCTACCGACTTTACTACGGAGATTGTAGTTATGGGTGGGAGCGGCCATTTGAGCTGGTGGCGCCGTAGGGCGCGAGCAGCAGCGGGTACTTTTTGTTGCTTGCTGAGCAGCAGAGCTGCTGGAAGGTAGTGGGGGCGCTAAGGCGTAGACTATGGGACGTCCTTGGGCGTGAGCAGCAAGGAGCCACAAACGATTTATAAAAGTTATGAGGACGTCGGGTTTTGGGATCTAGCCCAGAACAACCTGTCCGATGCAACCATCCCTTACACGAGACACACTCACAAGAGTATGACCGTCCTAAAAAGATTCTTTTCCGGCAAAAGCAGCAACACTTTTTCTCAGGACCGGGGGCAGGAGACGGACCCGTATTGGGTTCGATACCTTCCGGGAGCAGTAGGGAATGGCGCAGTCCCGCTGTAATGAGCTGCTGGGAGGATGACAATTTATGGGAGGCACACAACAAATTAAACGGGGTTACACTGAAATGACAGTCCTTGGTCGGGAAAAATCCCGAGTCGCTCCGGTACATAGAACCGACTGGGAAGCGGTACTCTTGTAGCCTGTTATTTTAATATTTTTATTACTTATTGCGATGTTAATTGTGATTAACTCTTATTTTTAACTAATTAAACTATTGTTATAAAGCCATATGTCAGTGTGTAAACACTTTCTTCATTAACAAACAAAAAAAAATTCATAACAGTAAACAAAATATACTTCCTACTGACTTACGTAGAATCTCTGTTGTGTTAATTAAAATTCGCTCCGTTTTGTTTGATTAGTCAAAAGCCCTTAATTAGTCAAAAGCACTTGAAACGCCAAATCAATCAAACTGGCCTTTACCCGCGGCCCCATCCGCAAGGAGAAAATAAAATGTATGGGCTATTCACATTAGCCTGCTTATCAAGTTATCTGTTTAAAAATTATTTTTGCCTAATGTATTTAATTTTTGTAATAGAGTAAAAAAAAAGAACTAAACGAGTTGATAACCTGAAAGGCACGCTTGCGTGAATAGTACAATACAGTTTTTTCGATTTAAAAAATTACATTTTGTTTTAAAGTTAAATTAATTGATATGACAGGGGTGAAGGAATTACTATTGATAGAACACAGGAGTGAAACTATAATTAGCTAAAACCAAAGAGAAAAATAGTACGAAAAATTTGTTTTAGATATAGATAAAACATACCGAATAATTTCCGGCAAATCGATGGCCATAAAAGCTCATAATTAAAAAAGGCATGTGTGCTGAACTGCCGGCTTCGAAGGGTCCTTAAATGATCCCCAAAGGGTCCTAAAATGATACCAAATCCCGTTCAGAAAAAGCCACGAAATAGCCTCGACGGAATTCCGGACGTATTCCGAAAACTATCCAGAAATGATTCCTGAAGGGTTCCCAAATAATTCCGAAATAGTCCCGAAAAAGTTCTGAAATTACCCCTACGGGATCCCGGACAAAACCCGAAAATCATCCAGAAATGATGCTGGTAGGGTCCCCAAATTATCCCGAAATTATCTCGAAATGACACTGACAGGATTCCGAGAGCCATCCAGAAATATAACCGAAAACCCAAAAAACTTCCATGATCCCGGAAGGATCACCAAATTATCCCGAAATAATCCCGGACGGCTCCCAGAAACCATCCAGGTATGATCTCGAAAAAGTCCCGAAATCTATACAGTAATGATCCCGGAACGGTCTCGAAAAGATCCCGAAATAGTCCCCAAATTACCCTGACGGGATCCCAGGTGGGTCCCGAAAACCATCCAGAACTGTTGCCGCAAGGCTACCAAAATTATCCCGAAATAGTTTCGAAAAATTCCCGAAATGACTCTGACAGGGTCCTGGACATATCCCGAAAATCATCCAGAAATAATGCCGGAAGGGACCCAAATGATGTAGAAATTGTACCGAAAAATTCCCACAATGACCCTAACCGGATCCCGAAAACCATTCCGAAATTACGCTAGAACGGTTCCGGAATTATCCCGGGATCCCAAAAATGTTCCGAAATGACTCTGACGGGATCCCGAAAACCATTCAGAAATGATGCCGGAAGAACCCAAAATGATGCCAAAAAAGGGCCGATTTTTCAAAAAAAAACACAAAACAAAAAATAAACAAGAAAGGAAGGTTAAGTTCGGGTGTAACCGAACATTACATACTCAGTTGAGAGCTATGGTGACAACATAAGGGAAAATAACCATGTAGGAAAATGAATCGAGGGAAACCCTGGAATGTGTTTGTATGACATGTGTATCAAATGAAAGGCATTAAAGAGTATTTTATGAGGGAGTGGGCCATAGTTCTATAGGTGGACGCCATTTAGAGATATAGCCATAAAGGTGGATCAGGGTTGACTCTAGAATGCGTTTGTACGATATGGGTATCAAATGAAAGGTATTAATGAGTATTTTAAAAGGGCGTAGACCTAAGTTCTATAGATGGAGGCCTTTTCGAGATATCGCCGTAAAGATGGACCAGGGGTGACTCTAGAATGCGTTTGTACGATATGGGTATCAAATGAAAGGTGTTAATGAGCATTTTAAAAGGGAGTGGGCCTTCGTTTTATAGGTGTTCGCCTTTTCGAGATATCGTCATAAAGGTGGACCAGGGGTGACTCTAGAATGAGTTTGTACGATATGGGTATCAAATTAAAGGTATTAATGAGAGTTTGAAAAGGGAGTGGTGGTAGTTGTATATGTGAAGGCGTTTTCCAGATATCGACCAAAATGTGGACCAGGGTGACCCAGAACATCATCTGTTGGATACCGCTAATTTCTTTATATATGTAATACCTGCCAAGATTTTAAGGGTTTTTTATTTCGCCCTGCAGAACTTTTTCATTTTCTTCTACTTAATATGGTAGGTGTCACAACCATTTTATAAAGTTTTTTCTAAAGTTATATTTCGCGTCAATAAAGCAATCCAATTACCTTACCATATTTCATCCCTTTTTTCGTATTTGGTATAGAATTATGGCATTTTTTTCATTTTTCGTAATTTTCGATATCGAAAAAGTGGGCGTGGTCATAGTCGGATTTCGTTCATTTTTCATGCCAAGATAAAGTGAGTTCAGATAAGTACGTGAACTGAGTTTAGTAAAGATATATCGATTTTTGCTCAGTTATCGTGTTAACGGCCATGCGGAAGGACAGACGGACGACTGTGTATAAAAACTGGGCGTGACATCAACCGATTTCGCCCATTTTCACAGAAAACAGTTAACGCCATAAAATCTATGCCCCTACAAAATTTCAAAAGGATTGGTTAATTTTTGTTCGACTTATATCGTTAAAAGTATCCTAGACAAATTAAATGAAAAAGGGCGGTGCCACGCCCATTTTTAAATTTTCTTTTATTTTTGTATTTTGTTGCATCATATCATTACTGGAGTTGAATCTTGACATAATTTACTTATATACTGTAAAGATATTAAATTTTTTGTTAAAATTTTACTTTAAACAAAATTTTTTTATAAAAGTGGGCGTGGTCCTTCTCCGATTTTGCTAATTTTTATTAAGCGTACATATAGTAGTAAGAGTAACGTTCCTGCCAAATTTCATCATGATATCTTCAACGACTGCCAAATTACAGCTTGCAAAAATTTTATATTACCTTCTTTTAAAAGTGGGCGGTGCCGCGCTCATTGTCCAAGATTTTACTAATTTTCTATTTTGCGTCATAAGTTCAACCCATCTACCAAGTTTCGTCGCTTTATCGGTCTTTTGTAATGAATTATCGCACTTTTTCGGTTTTTCGAAATTTTCGATATCGAAAAAGTGGGCGTGGCTATAGTCCGATATCGTTCATTTTAAATAGCGATCTGAGATGAGTGCTCAGGAACCTACATGTCAAATTTCATCAAGATACCTCAAAATTTACTCAAGTTATCGTGTTAACGGACGGACGGACGGACGGACATGGCTCAATCAAATTTTTTTTCGATCCTGATTATTTTGATATATGGAAGTCTATATCTATCTCGATTCCTTTATATATGTACAACCAACCGTTATCCAATCAAACTTAATATACTCTGTGAGCTCTGCTCAACTGAGTATAAAAATAGTAAAAAATTTCCAAAAATTATAAACGTTTTTGTAGCATCTTGAATCTTTGAGTTGCTGGCTTGAGCAGCTATACCGGCATAGGATGAAGTTGATGATGTACTTGGGAGTTGTGAAATATAGATGGACTTTGCTTGCTTCATCGAGCATTTTTGTTGGGTTTTGGTTTTAATAATCTCTTTTTGTTGGATATATTTGGTGCATTTATTACTGTTTGATGGATGCCCCTCAGCGCAGTTTGCGCACTTTTTACGTATACAGGTATCGCTAGCATGAGGGGGGAGGCTGCAATTTACGCATAAGGGGTTATTTTTGCAATTTTTCTTGGTATGCCCTAGCATTTGACATGATTTGCAGCGCATTGGGTTGGGGATGTATTCTCTGACGCTAAGTTAATGCCATGATACCTTTAGCGACTTGGGTAATTTATAGAGATCGAAAGTCAGTAAAATGATCCGGATTTCCTTTTGTTTATTGTCAATGAATTTCTTGAATTTATATACTCCTACTACTCCTTTTGACTTTAAGTTTTTAACTATTTCCTCGTATGAGGCGTGAAGGGAGCGTAAATCGTAACTTTAATAAAATTCAAGCTATCGTGATATTTTCACTCTATTTCGCAGATTCCTGCTAGTTGCTTGGCAGCAATTAATTTTTCTGCAGCGGTATTGCTACTGAGAAAGTTCTGGAAGAGGAACATTACAGAAATATGAGATCGTGTTGACTGAAAAATTTGTCAATGGGTCAACTAAACGTTTATTTTTGATATCAATAAGTAGACCATATTTACATAAAAAATAAGCACCAATTATTGGTTTCGCTATGTCAGCTATTAAAAATGTAAAAGGAAATTCGCGCCTCAAACCTAAATTTATATTTAAAATCTTTTTTCCTTTTGTCGAAATTGTAGAACCATTAGCCGCTGTTGAAATAATATCGGATTTATTTTTACTTAAAAAATTTGAAACAGGCAAAACTGAAATTTCTGCCCACTGTCAATAAGAAAATGAAGTTTATTATCCCGATCCTATATGTGGCACGGTCTATGAAAAGGTGGCTTATGACTCAAAAAAGAAATTGCGAGAAACAGCTGTTAACGCTTTGATCATAAGCCATCTTTTTATAGACCGGGTCACATATAAACAAGCGACGAGTAGATACTTCAAAATGTTCATTGTTTTTCGCTGCCACAACGGACGAAGTTAGTTTGTTGAATTATTATTCTTTGAAAAAGCAGAAGGTTGTTCACATATTTTAGGCTTGTTACCGAATCTATAATGATACCTACATACCCAATTCTGATTATCGCGAGAATTTGATCTATACCTTAATGGACTTCTTAATCTACTTCTACTAGTCGAACGAGATCGTGAAAAATGTTAATGTTTTTCTTTCTTAATTCTGATAATTCCAAAGATAACACGGGTCAACACAAAATTTTACTTTGACTTCAAAGCATTAAGTTTCAATTATTTATGTCGTAATTTGAACAAAAAAAAATATGGCCTGAAAAAGTTTGCTTTCCTATTTAGGAAACCGCCTGAACGATATTTTTCAAAATCTGTGGTTTTATTTTTACTTGGAAATGAAACAATTCAAATAAATATTTTTATTAAGTTTTAATATCGAAATAACTTACAAAAATGTGAAAACTGATTTAAAAGTGCACACTTTTACTTTTTCTTTTATGTACATGGGTACTATCCCCCAATAAACCCTAAATATAGTCTCCCGTCATGTTTTCATAATATTGGCCTTGTTCGAAGAAAATCCTGAAAGCTCTGCTTTACTTTTTGGTAAATTTAAATCTCTAATCAAATCATTAAAATCTTCAGTAGTGATGAAATGATGTTTTGGTTGTTCTGATGTCGGTAAAAACTCCTTATCGGCATTGCATTTATAAGAACCAAGAGATGATCCACTTCTCTGCGATAATTTTTCGGTGGCTCTGGTACTGGTCGTGTCAGATCGTATGCGACTGGAGCCAGGATATTCCATAGCTTTTGCATTTTTACCTCTACATCTTGTACCCGCATTCTCAATCAAAAGTAGCAGTCTTTAACGTGGTATTTTGGTTCTCGCCAGATTCTTGGTGATGCAAATTTCATAGATATTTTCTCACCTCGATACCAACCAAAAATATAGAAAGAGAAATCAATATGTCTACCCTATTTAATTTACTATTTGAATAAAATTTGCTTACTTTCCAAACATCTTTTACAATAACTACAAGCAACATGTGGAGCCCATGTGTTTTCTTGATTCTTTGATTTGCTTTTCGTGTTTGTTTATAATAAAACAGAATATCATGAAATAAACTTTAGGACAAGGAACAAATTTTGACTTATCTTGTTTTGTTGATTTTCCGACAGGGTGGATAAATGATGTATATTGGAACGATTTTCCGTAAACAAATTTTTTGTGTAGAGTCGTGTAATTTTTCAATATTTTTGCACATAAGACTAGTCGTTGAACCAAATTACATATTAATGCATTTTCGCTTTTTGAATTTTGAAAATTATTGATAGAACCATTTTCGTTTTTATTAATAATCTCCCATACGTTATCAGCTAATTTCATTAATTCATTTATGTCACTAGAATTTGAACTAGTTAAAATTACAATTAAATTATTTGGTAGTTTTCTCATCCAAAGTTTCTTAAGAACTTCTTGGCTGAAGTTAGTACCAGAGAGTCATACCAAAGATTGATAAAATTAAGATGGTTTGCGATCTCCCATCTCGGAATCTGACAGAACCTTGTCTAATTGGGCATTTTCACTCAATGAGTGCCTATCAACTAAAATTTGCTTCAATGCAGAGAATTTATTCGTCTCAGGAGGATTTTGAACAAAATCTAAAATTGTCATAATAACATCCTGAGGAAGTGCAGTTATGACGTATTCATATTTTGTACTGGGTTATATTCTTCCTATCGAATTGCATTTTGGCATGGATGAACTGAGGTTGCAAAAATTTCATTACAGTTTTGATTCGCATATGGATTTATCAATTCGTTTTGAAAATTATCATTTTGCAAATCGATAAGCCAATAGTTCTGCCGATGTGTTGGTGTAGATGTATGTGTGCTGTGTGGGTGGGAGATTGAAATATAACTATTTAAAATCAAATAACTAAAATAAATAAAATATAGATATTGCGACGAATATTAGTATCTCTAAGCGATACTACCATCACTAACCCAATACTAGGTTAGGTTAGGTTGAACTGGCCGGTCCATGAGGACTTCACATATACTGATTGAGCCCCTAGTGTTACCAGAAGTTTGTTTAACGACCAAATTGAAAAACCCTATCAAAAACCAGGACCTATGTTATAAATAACTCCGTCCTCTTGGCAAATACTAGAAGCTTCCTAGGACTTAAGCCACTTGCTGCTTCTAGATCTGACAGCTGTATCACTCCTAATAGCTGGAGTCTTAGCCTAGAAAGTGCAGGGCACGTGCACAGAACGTGCCGTTTCCTCCTCCAACCCGCACTTCCTACATCTGCTATCACTGACCAAGCCTAATTTGAAGGCATGTGACGCCAGAAGGCAGTGTCCAGTCAGAATACCCGTCATGAGTCTACAGTCCTCTCTTTTTAATGATAGAAGCAACTTTGTTAGTCTAAGGTTGTAAGACCTACACATAATCTTCGACACTTTGCAGCCCCGTGCTTGAACCCACGCCTTTCGCGCTTGGTCGATCATGTGCACCTCTCGCCTTCGCTTAATCTCGCCCAGTCTAATTGGGACGTCTACGGAGCAAGCTTCAAGGGAAGCGCCCTTTTTAGCTAGTTCGTCCACTTTTTCATTCCCATCTATTCCCATATGCCCTGGGACCCAATATAAAAATTAACACTGTTGCAGTTGAAGCTATTCTCTTCCAGGGTTTCTACTGCTTTCGTTACGGCTAATATTTCCGCTTGGAAAACGCTGCTTATTTCCGGATCAGCGCTGTATACCGCAGACCCTACTTCTTCCACTACTTTGGAACCATCGGTGTACACACCTATCGCCTCGTCCGCCATTTGCGCACCCTTGCGCCAACCATCCACCTCTATTGTGGCCTCAAGATCTCCCTCGAAGCGCAGATAGGGAATCAGGTAGTCTGTTCGTCTTGTGATTGATGACGATATACTAATGCTATCTTCTTTGCTACCAGGTCTACAGGTGGAATGTGCAGAATGGCATACAGTGCAGCCGTCGGGGTTGTTTTCAGGGCTCCCGTAATGCTAAGCATCGATAGTCTGCATAACCCTCTAATTTTTTGAGGTATGTTGTTTTTTTGTGGCTTTCCACCAAACAAGAACTCCATAGTATAGAATAGGGCTTACAATCGCTGTAAAACCCCAATGAGAAAGAGAGGGCGATAAGCCCCACGTACACCCCAGCATTCTTTTGCATGCATAGAGTGCCGTTGAGGCCTTCTTGACCCTCTCCTCCACGTTGAGCTTTCATGACAGCTTACTTTCTAGGATTATTCCTAGATATTCTGTGCAAGGTTTCTCCTGTAAGGTCACCCCTCCTAACTTAGGCCTGGTCCTAACTTAGGCCTGGTCAAGAACTAAGCGTTGGAAGGCACTTTCCACTTATGACAATTGCAAAGTCATCTGCGTAAGCCGTAAGTTTTACGGGTCCCTCACCGAATCGCCAGAGCAGTTGGTTGATGACCAGCGTCCACAGCAGAGGTCATAGCAGCCCTCCCTGCGGCGTGCCCCTGTCCACTGATTTCGTAGCCTCGTACAATCCCCATTGTCATGTAATCTTTCTGCAATTTAACATATAGCCGATCCATCTGATTAAGCCAGGATGTACTTTAATGTAATTAAGACCATCCATAATCGCCCATTTTGAAACATTATTGAAAGCCCCGGCAATATCCAAGAAGACTCCTAGAGCATACTCCTTATATTCCAGGGATTTTTCTATGCTTATTACCACCCTATGCCATGCGGCGTTGGACTTTATGTACACATCTATCAGCCTCTCAAAAGTTTTGAGCAGAAATGATGTTAAGCTAATGGGTCTATAGTCTTTGGAATACACGTGACCGATCTTCCCCGCCTTTGGTATGAACTCTACACGAGCAGTTCTCCAAGAGTGCCGTACATGATTCAGCCTTATGCACCCATAGAATATTATTTTAAGCCATCCCGTTTTCACTGCCATACAACATATAAAATCGTTTTCAATTCATTTCGTTTTATTTTATAAATAACCAAAACATCTTAAAAGATCAATTTTGTATTACATACATTATTATTTTATTTTTCTTTGAGCTCGAATCGATCCTCCTATATCATTTTAGTTTCTAGTTATACATTTTCGCGTTAATTTTTTTAGCATATTTATTTGCAGGTCAATATTATGAGAGGAAAAATTATTAAATTTTAAATAATCTTGGGCTAGCAATATTCCTTTTAATGTATCAGATTCCAAACGATTTCGGATTTTTGTTTTGTTTAAATTTATTTTAGAAAAAAATCGTTCTACATTCGCTGAAGAGTGTAGCAAGCACATTAGATCTGCAACGAATGCACATAAATTTTGGGTAACTTTGGTCAACCAAAAGTCCAATTCACCTCTTTTTCGTCACATTTTGTTTGGTGAAATATCATCTATAGCGTACTTTATCAAAAATTGTATACCACGCTTCCCCAAAAATTGGCGGGTAATGTGGTACGCAAACTTAGGTTAATTTGGTATAATATACCATTTAAAAAAAATAAATAAATGTAAGGCGCGATAACCTCCGAAGAGATCTAAGGCCGAGCTTCTCTTCCAATTTGCGTCGTGCTCCTCTTGATTTTTCCCTACAAATTGGCCGGACGGGACCTACATGTTTTATGCCGACCCCGAACGGCATCTGCAAGGCAGATGAGTTTTCACTGAGAGCTTTTCATGGCAGAAATACAATCGGAGCGCTTGCCAGACACTGCCGAGGGGCGACCCCGCTTAGAAAAATTTTCTTCTAATTGAAAAATCTTATTTCTAAAATTTTGATGTTGCTTTGCCCGGGAGTTGAACCCAGGGCATACGGTGTGATAGGCGGAGCACGCTACCATCACACCACGGTGGCCGCCACCATTTAACCCGCAAAGATACCCGATCAGTTTTACTAAAGAAAATATTAAATAACTTCTTTTAAAATTTACCAATTTTATTAATAAAAGATAAATAGCTTCTCAAAAGATAAAATAAAATGCCTCCTTGGCTCGTTGATATTAAAAATTAATAATTTATTGGAATTATCAAAATTGCTTAAAAAATTTCAATTTGTGCAAGTCTCGCAAATAAAAATTGGATGTTTTTTGGGAATGCAGACGTTTGAGCTCAAACTGTATCGCACTGTGAACAAGCACTCCACTCTGATATATCTTTCGTCCTTCTATAACTTTTCGCAAAAGGATCAAATTGCTCCGTCTGGAGGCATTTCAACAAAATCCCCTTGGTTCGATTCTGCGTAGACGACGCTTACTTCGGAGTCACTGTTTAATTCTTCACATTCAGCTTTTCTATCTTTCGCTACTGGTTTTTTGAAGGATACTTTTCTTTTTTAATTTTTGGCTTCACTTTTTCCCGGATCTTCCGAATGCTTTCTTCCAACTGATTCTTATTTGGTGACTTTGTTAGTACTGTCGCTTTTGACTTTCTTCCCCTTCCGGTAGCAACTGGCTTTCTAATCTGTGGCAATGGTAAAATCTGCCACGGTGAAACGACTCCTTTACTGGTTGATGCCACAGGTTCTGGAGAAGTCAATCGATTTGTATTAGATATCGGTGAAGTAAGAGTACGTCCAGTCTCCGAAGTACATTATTATGCTCGGAAACTTCAGAGTTTTCGGCAGTTACGTGCTCATACATATCATTTGCAGCAATATAGTCTGCATCAGTAAAACTATTTCAATCTAATGGGTATATATCAGTACATCTGAAACCGCTAACTGCAACCTGGCCAGTCTGAAACTTATAATACGCTTTGGAAAGAGACCAACTAAATCGAATTTAGTAACTTTTCTCTTATAAAACGCTTTAATTCCTTACTGTAATAAGTCTTGAAACTCATGAATGCTCTGTGTAGCGGTTGCATTTCATGAGTGGAATGCGGAGGCAATGATATCATCACACTCCCTTTTCACGAGCTAAGCTGATCACTTCAATATTTATTACTGTGTCCCTCTAAAATCAACATTATTGGATCTATTTCTTGGTGTTTGAATATTTAACATAAATCTTACATAGAAGATAGAAGGCAGGCTTAAATCGTCATTTTTCATTACTAAATCGTCCAAGCGTCATTCAAGTTGAAAATCGTCAAAATGACGACGGGGTTGTCAATCTGTCAACGCTGGTTGTGAGTGTGTTAACTTTATGATCAAACGCAATCAAACTTAGATTTCAAATCGCGGTTCAAAAAGGGATATTTTCACCTAATTATTACCAGTAAAATGAAAAATATTTGCCAAATCTAATACGTCGACAAATGTTTCTACTAAAAAAATACAATATGTATGTAATTGAAGTATAATTTTTTTTATTTCTACTTGATCTTCATCCATGCGACGATGACGGGAATGTTGTAGGTTCGATGTATTATGTCTAGCGACCATGTCTGGTAGTGCTACAATTAATTTTGAAAGTACACTGGCGACATGTTAGAATGCCTATTTTGGCATCACTAGTAAATGGAATGTTTTAATTATACAAAAAAACAAGTAAGGAAGGTTAAGTTCGGGTGTAACCGAACATTACATACTCAGTTGAGAGCTATGGTGACAACATAAGGGAAAATAACCATGTAGGAAAATGAAACGAGGGAAACCCTGGAATGTGTTTGTATGACATGTGTATCAAATGAAAGGCATTAAAGAGTATTTTATGACCAGGGGTGACCCTAGAATTTGTTTGTACAATATGGGTATCAAAAAAAAAGGTGCTAATGAGTATTTTAAAAGGGAGTGATCCTTAGTTCCATAGGTGGACGCTGTTTCGAGATATCGCCATAAAGGTGGACCAGGAGTGACCCTAGAATTTGTTTGTTTGTTTAAAAGGGAGTGGTGGTAGTTGTATAGGTGGTCGCCATTTCGAGATATCGCCATAAAGGTGGACCAGGGGTGACTCTGGAATACGTTTGTACAATATGGGTATCAAACGAAAGGTGTTAATGAGTATTTTAAAAGGGAGTGGGCCTTAGTTCTATAGGTGGACGCCTTTTCGAGGTATCGCAATAAAGGTGGACCAGGGGTGACTCTAGACTTTGTTTGTACGATATGGGTATCAAATGAAAGGTGTTAAGTGGGCGGTGCCACGCCCATTGTCCAAAATTTTTCTAATTTTTTATTCTGCGTCATAAGTTAAACTCATCTGCCAAATTTCATCGCTCTATCTGTCTTTGGTAATGAATTATTGCACTTTTTCGGTTGTTCGAAATTTTCGATATCGAAAAAGTGGGCATGGTTATAGTCCGATATCGGTCATTTTAAATAGCGATCTGAGATGAGTGCTCAGGAACCTACATACCAAATTTCATCAAGATACCTCAAAATTTACTCAAGTTATCGTGTTAACGGGCGGACGGACGGACGGACATGGCTCAATAAAATTTTTTTTCGATCCTGATGATTTTGATATATGGAAGTCTATATCTATCTCGATTCCTTTATACCTGTACAACCAACCGTTATCCAATCAAACTTATTATACTCTGTGAGCTTTGCTCAACTGAGTATAAAAATGTACTAACGACTTAAGAGGGCGAGCCCATTTTCGGTATTACCTACGAGATAAACTCTTAAAGTTTTATACCGAAAATGCGAGCTTTTGAACTTTGTTGGAATTCCAAACCATATAATTAAACCCAAAATTACGGGAAACTTAAATCGACGAGATTATTACCTTAACTCCCTGTTTTATGATACACAATTTTTCTTTTTAAATTATTTTAATTAAAACAAGTAAGGAAGGTTAAGTTCGGGTGTAACCGAACATTACATACTCAGTTGAGAGCCATGGTGACAACATAAGGGAAAATAACCATGTAGGAAAATGAACCGAGGGAAACCCTGGAATGTGTTTGTATGACATGTATCAAATGAAAGGCATTAAAGAGTATTTTATGAAGGAGTGGGCCATAGTTCTATAGGTGGGCGCCATTTAGAGATATCGCCATAAAGGTGGATCAGGGTTGACTCTAGAGTTTGTTTGTACAATATGGGTATCAAATGAAAGGTGTTAAAGAGTATTTTATGAGGGAGTGGGCCATAGTTCTATAGGTGGACGACATTTAGGGATATAGCCATAAAGGTGGATAAGGGGTTGACTCTAGAATGCGTTTGTACGATATGGGTATCAAATGAAAGGTGTTAATGAGTATTTTAAAAGGGAGTAATCCTTAGTTCCATAGGTGGACGCCGTTTCGAGATATCGCCATAAAGGTGGACCAGGGGTGACCCTAGAATTTGTTTGTACAATATGGGTATCAAAAGAAAGGTGTTAATGAGTATTTTAAAAGGGAGTGATGCTTAGTTCCACAGGTGGACGCCGTTTCGAGATATCGCCATAAAGGTGGACCAGGGTTGACCCTAGAATTTGTTTGTACGATATGGGTATCAAATGAAAGGTATTAATGAGGGTTTAAAAGGGAGTGGTGGTAGTTGTATAGGTGGTCGCCTTTTCGAGATATCGCCATAAAGGTGGACCAGGGGTGACTCTAGAATGCGTTTGTAAGATATGGGTATCAAATGAAAGGTGTTAATGAGTATTTTAAAACGGAGTAATCCTTAGTTCCATAGGTGGACGCCGTTTCGAGATATCGCCATAAAGGTGGACCAGGGGTGACTCTAGAATTTGTTTGTACAATATGGGTATCAAAAGAAAGGTGTTAATGAGTATTTTAAAAGGGAAGTAATCCTTAGTTCCATAGGTGGACGCCGTTTCGAGATATCGCCACAAAGGTGGACCAGGGGTGACCCTAGAATTTGTTTGTACAATATGGGTATCAAAAGAAAGGTGTTAATGAGTATTTTAAAAGGGAGTGATGCTTAGTTCCACAGGTGGACGCCGTTTCAAGATATCGCCATAAAGGTGGACCAGGTGTGACCCTAGAATGCGTTTGTACAATATGGGTATCAAACGAAAGATGTTAATGAGTATTTTAAAAGGGAGTAATCCTTAGTTCCATAGGTGGACGCCGTTTCGAGATATCGCCATAAAGGTGGACCAGGGGTGACCCTAGAATTTGTTTGTACAATATGGGTATCAAAAGAAAGGTGTCAATGAGTATTTTAAAAGGGAGTGATGCTTAGTTCCACAGGTGGACGCCGTTTCGAGATATCGCCATAAAGGTGGACCAGGTGTGACCCTAGAATTTGTTTGTACGATATGGGTATCAAATTAAAGGTATTAATGAGGGTTTTAAAAGGGAGTGGTGGTAGTTGTATAGGTGGTCGCCTTTTCGAGATATCGCCATAAAGGTGGACCAGGGGTGACTCTAGAATGCGTTTGTACGATATGGGTATCAACTGAAAGGTGTTAATGAGTATTTTAAAAGGGAGTAATCCTTAGTTCCATAGGTGGACGCAGTTTCGAGATATCGCCATAAATGTGGACCAGGGTGACCCTAGAATTTGTTTGTACAATATGGGTATCAAAAGAAAGGTGTTAATGAGTATTTTAAAAGGGAGTAATCCTTAGTTCCATAGGTGGACGCCGTTTCGAGATATCGCCACAAAGGTGGACCAGGGGTGACCCTAGAATTTGTTTGTACAATATGGGCATCAAACGAATGGTGTTAATGAGTATTTTAAAAGGGAGTGGGCCTTAGTTCTATAGGTGGACGCCGTTTCGAAATATCGCCATAAAGGTGGACCAGGGGTGACTCTAGAATGCGTTTGTACGATATGGGTATCAAATGAAAGGTGTTAATGAGTATTTTAAAAGGGAGTAATCCTTAGTTCCATAGGTGGACGCCGTTTCGAGATATCGCCATAAAGGTGGACCAGGGGTGACTCTAGAATTTGTTTGTACAATATGGGTATCAAAAGAAAGGTGTTAATGAGTATTTTAAAAGGGAGTAATCCTTAGTTCCACAGGTGGACGCCGTTTCGAGATATCGCCATAAAGGTGGACCAGGTGTGACCCTAGAATTTGTTTGTACGATATGGGTATCAAATTAAAGGTATTAATGAGGGTTTTAAAAGGGAGTGGTGGTAGTTGTATAGGTGTCGCCTTTCGAGATATCGCCATAAAGGTGGACCAGGGGTGACTCTAGAATGGTTTGTACGATATGGGTATCAAATTAAAGGTATTAATGAGGGTTTTAAAAGGGAGTGGTGGTTGATATCGCATATAGGTGGACCAGGGGTGACTCTAGAATGCGTTTGTACGATATGGGTATCAAATGAAAGGTGTTAATGAGTATTTTAAAAGCGAGTAATCCTTAGTTCCATAAGTGGACGCCGTTTCGAGATATCGCCATAAAGGTGGACCAGGGGTGACCCTAGAATTTGTTTGTACAATATGGGTATCAAAAGAAAGGTGTTAATGAGTATTTTAAAAGGGAGTAATCCTTAGTTCCATAGGTGGACGCCGTTTCGAGATATCGCCATAAAGGTGGACCAGGGGTGACCCTAGAATTTGTTTGTACGATATGGGTATCAAATTAAAGGTATTAATGAGAGTTTTAAAAGGGAGTGGTGGTAGTTGTATATGTGAAGGCGTTTTCCAGATATCGACCAAAATGTGGACCAGGGTGACCCAGAACATCATCTGTTGGATACCGCTAATTTATTTATATATTAATACCTGCCAAGATTTTAAGGGTTTTTTATTTCGCCCTGCAGAACTTTTTCATTTTCTTCTACTTAATAGGGTAGGTGTCACAACCATTTTATAAAGTTTTTTCTAAAGTTTTATTTCGCGTCAATAAACCAATCCAATTACCTCACCATGTTTCATCCCTTTTTTCGTATTTGGTATAGAATTATGGCATTTTTTTCATTTTTCGTAATTTTCGATACCGAAAAAGTGGGCGTGGTCATTGTCGGATTTCGTTCATTTTTCATACCAAGATAAATTGAGTTCAAGTAAGTACGTGAACTAAGTTCATTAAAGATATGTCGATTTTTGCTCAAGTTATCGTGTTAACGGCCATGCGGAAGGACAGACGAAACGACTGTGTATAAAAACTGGGCGTGGCATCAATCGATTTCGCCCGTTTTCACAGAAAACAGTTAACATCATAAAATCTATGCCCCTACCAAATTTGAAAAGGATTGGTTAATTTTTGTTCGACTTATGGCGTTAAAAGTATCCTAGACAAATTAAATGAAAAAGGGCGGAGCCACGCCCATTTTGAAATTTTCTTTTATTTTTGTATTTTGTTGCACCATATCATTACTGGAGTTGAATGTTGACATAATTTACTTATATACTGTAAAGATATTAAATTTTTGTTAAAATTTTACTTAAAAAAATTTTTTTTTAAAGTGGGCGTGGTCCTTCTCCGATTTTGCTAATTTTTATTAGGCGTACATATAGTAATAGGAGTAACGTCCCTGCCAAATTCATCATGATATCTTCAACGACTGCCAAATTACAGCTTGCAAAAGTTAAATTACCTTCTTTTATGATTTTTCCGGTCAATTATTTTTGTAGATTTTGTTGGTAATAGGCTTTTGACCAATCGTTTCTTAATGCAAATAAAGATATTTATTTCAATTTTCCACCTAACGTTTCGCTAGACTTCCTAGCATCATCAGAGGTGATCTAATTTATTAAAAAACAATAAAGATAAAAATATTTACATTAATTTATGGTATAAAGACTACTTTAATTTATATATATAAATTTACTTTATATATGTAACGAGAACAACACTAACATTGATTTACATACGTACCAACATAGACAACACTTACGTAATATATTTGTTATTTAAATATTAAAACTAAAAGCATTAGTACCATATAACATTGGTATCATTGTCATACTGATTCTTAACTATAAACATAAAAGGTAAACAGCTGCTATATTTTGTGTGTCCTCTTTCTTGTTTATCGCATTTGCCCGACTTTCCAATGTATATCTGGCTCTCCCGTGTTTGTTCCTATCTATTATTTTTGTATTAGCCAGATCAGCTGAGTGTCCACTTGTTGTGATATGCTGCGCTAAGGCGGTGGTGGTTTTTTGTTTTGTATATCAGCTTCGTGCTCTTTCAATCGGATTCCCAGTGCACGTTTGGTAGTCCCTATATATACCCTGCTGCAGATTCATTTTCTTTACCTTTACACGTTGTTTCATATACCACATTGTTTTGTTCTAATTTTCGGTTGGGCTTTTTGTGTTAGTAAATATACTTGCTAGTGTGTAGTTTGATTATATGATAAAGATATGTTTTTTTTTGTCGTGGATTATAGTTTTGCTGTGGTTTTGGGTAAGTTAGGTACATAGGTTACACTGAAGTATGTTTTGACTTATTTTCCTTATGTGTCGTTGTGTTGTTTTGTGCGTTATTTATTTCTCTTATTATTTGCTCTATTAGATTTTAAATTAGGGTGTGTGGGTAGCTATTGCTTTTAAGCATTTTATCAATTTTTGCAAGTTTGTGTTCCAGTATTGCTTGTCACTTATAGTTAGTACTTTCTTTATCAAATTTTTCGCTGTGTTTATTTTGTATTTCATTGGCTGGGACGAATGAAAATTTATCAGTCTGCCGGAGGATAAAGGTTTTACGTACCACTCAATGAGAGGCTCCATTATTTATATTTTTATATATTCTTACGTCCAGGTATGGTATGCTGTATCTCTCTCCATTTCAATCGTAAACTGAAATTTTGTTGTGATATTTGTTAAGTGTTTCTAATATTAATCCACGTCCTACGTTTTACAATCGCCAAAATGTCGTCCACATATTTACTAAAAATTTTATGTCGATGTCATGTTTTTGTTTCAGCTCATTTAGAGTTTTATCAATAAGGTCATCTAGAATTATATCCGCTATTGTAGGTGAGAGCTCGATGCCCATGGCATACCAAAAGTTTGAGCGTATATGTCGTTGTCATAAATAAAAATAATTATTATCAAGTAAACAAAATCTTAAAATTTCTTGAAATTGCAAGAACTAAGATTGCTTTACTTTGTAAACTAATATGAGTATGCACAAGTGGGCAACATAGCTACTCAACTCGGGATGCCAATGCGGGCATCGCTCTCACCTACAATGGGATTAATCTAGATGACCTTATGATATAAAACTCTAAATGAGCTGAACACAAAAACATGACATCGGACATAAAATTTTTAGTAAAATATGTGGACGACATTATGGCGATTGTAAAACGTAAGGACGTGGATTTAATATTAGAAACTTAACACTTAAACAAAATCACAACAAAAATTCAGTTACGATTGAAATGGAGGAGAGATGACAGCATACACCATACCTGGACTGTAAGCAATATATAAAAAATATAAATAATGGAAGCCTCTCATTTGAGTGGTACCGCAAAACCTTTATCCTCGGCAGGACTGATAAATGTTTCATTCGTCCGGAGCCAATGTGTCAAATATACAAACTAAATCTAGTCGCACGTAAAAAGTTGATAAGACACAGTACCGCACATCATAACGTGCAGCAAGCACACTACTCGGAACATCAAACTTGACAAGACAATATGTATAAATGCTTAATAAGCAATAGCTACCCACACACCTAATTAATATCGTAATAGAGCACAATCATAAGACGATATAGTAATAATAACGCACAAAACAACACATACGACACAGTAAGGTAGAAATAATGATCAAAACAATATCTATCAGTGCGTAAACCTCATGATACCTGAAACAATGTACACCACCATAGAAATCACAGCAGCACCCGAAACTATAATGCCACGACTATATAAAAACAAATTCACTCATCTCTATCCATGCATCATCAGTAAAATAAGACTACAGCACACTAGCATAGTCTATATGTACTAACGACAAAAAGTAGCACCGAAAAATACAGACCGACATAAATCTATGAGACCAAAACAATGTGTGTATATGACAAACTAACGTGTAAGGTTATAGAAATGAAATCTGCAGCGCAGGGTATATATACGTGGTTACTACCAAAACGTTTTGCTACTCGGGAATCCTGATTGCAAAGAGCACGATATGCTGATATACAAAAGCAGTAACATACCACCGCCCTGGCGAGGCATCGGTGTCGTTTTCTTTTGCCGAACACCTATATCTAGCGCAGCATGATCACAACAAGTGGCACCGCAGCTGATCTGGCTAGATACACAAGATAATATGATAGTGATACAACACACGGATGAGAGCCAGAGTATCCATTGGAAAGTCTGAGAATATTGGAAAAAACGGGCAATGCGAATATATACAAGAAAGAAGTGGACACACAAAAGATAGCAGCACGGTATCTACCTGTATTATGTTATAGTTATAGTGAATCAGTATGACACTGAGATCACCAAGTGTATATGGTACTACTGCTTTTTAGTTTTAATATTTAAAGACAAATATATTCCGTAAGTGCTGTCTATGTTGGTCGTATGTAAATCAATGTTAGTGTGTTCTCGTGATCATATATAAAGTAAAGTTATATATATAATATTGACAAGTAGTCCTTATACCAGTAAATTAACTCGTAAATATCTGTTATCATTCTATTAGTTGTTTATAATTAGATGTCACGCTTCTGATGATGCTAGGATAGTCGCGTAGCGACGTATTAGGTGCGAAAAATTGAAATAAATCTCTTTCATTTGCAATTAAGAAAACGATTGAGTCAAAAAAGCCTATATACCAACAAAAATCACACAAAAATAATGGACCGGGAAAACAATCATTAAAAAGAAGGGTAATTAAACACTTGTGCCAAGCTGTAATTTGGCAGTACCGTTTGAGATATCATGATTGCAAATTTTTTGGCAGGGATGTTAATCATATTATCTATCCTGATACGACTCAATAAAAATTAAGCCAAAATCGGGAGAAGGACACGCCTCACTTTAAAAAATAAATTTTTTTTTGAAGTAAAATTTTAACCAATAAAATAAATTTAATATCTTTACAGTTATATAAGTAAATATACGTCGAACATCAACCCAGGAATGATATGGTGCAAGGCCCAAAATACAAAAAATAAAAGAAAAAATTTTCAAAATGGGCCGTGGCTCCGCACTTGTCATTTAATTGGTCTGGATACTTTAAGCCATAAGTCGAACAAAAAATCTAACAATCCTTTCACATTTGGTCAGGGCATAGATTTTAGGATGTTAAACGTTTTCTGTGAAAACGGTGTGCGAAATCGATTGAATGGCAATCGCCAGTGTTTATATCACAGTCCGTTCGTCTAGTTCCTTCCGCCATGGCCGTTAACACGATAACTTGAGCAAAAATCGACATATCTTAATGAACTTAGTTCACGTACTTACTGACGAAACATCAATTTATCTTGGTATGAAAAATGAACGAAATCCGACAATGACCACGCCGCCACTTTTTCGGTATCGAAAAAATTAGAAAAATGAAAAAAAAATGCCCTAAATTCATACCAACTACGAAAAAAAAGAGGATGAAACATGGTGACCGGTAATTGAGACTTTGGTTTATTGCACGCGAAATAAAACTTTAGAAAACCACTTACTAAAATGGTTGTGACACCTTTACCCTATTATGACGTAGATTTAGGAAAATGAAAAACGATTTCTGACAGTGCGGGGGGGACTGGGGGGGGAGACGAGAAGAAAAAAAACCTTAAAAATCTTGCAAGTGATTAGTATTATAAATAATTAAGCTGTATCTCGACACACGATAGAAGTTGGGTTACCCTGCGTCCACATTGGCTGTGCGGGGGTCGCACTATCTGGAAAACGCCTTTTCAAATATACAAACTACCCAAAACTACCCTTTAATAAGTCTCATTTTTAATACCTCTTAATTTGATACAGCCTATACATCGAATATTAGCATCTATGCAAATGATCAAATAGGGTCTTACACCTTCTGTGTGTCCACAGCATGTTATGGCGAAGATCATCAGCAACACGTGCGGTGCAGCACCTATGAGATAGACAGGTGTCTACATCGATTTTAACTAAATATGCTTCGAGTTAGACACCTTTATTATTTTGATCACCCATATTGTAACAACAAATTCAGGTAACCCTGGTTCACCTTTATGGCGATATCTCCGAAACGGAGTCCACTTATGGAAACTAAGGATACTCGCTT
>JARSSU010011349.1:0-36651 GCA_029619165.1 Eurosta solidaginis
AACGCGTTTTCTGATTTTTGAAGCAGTTTAGTTCCTTGGTGCACCAACCAGTATTTACTGAAACTCTAACGCTATTAGTTTGGGGGATACAAGCACGGAATATGAGGTGTAAAGCACTAGTAAGCGTGTTTGTTGTTCGACTGTAGGTCAGATTGCGGAGGAAGGTAGTTAATAGTAATGTATAAATGCATAGATAAGATTTTGATATGAACGCAAACAAATTCGATTTCGTCAGCTTCAGGAATCAGAATTTCTTCAGCAGATAGGCTAGCATCTACGGCGATTAAAACACCACCACCGACTTTACTTTGACGATCTTTTCTAAAAATTTCGTATCTATTACATAGAATTTCAGAGTTGAGCACATGAGGTTTTAGCCAGGTTTCGGTAAATGCCAGTACCTTATAAGTAAGGTCATGGCTGCTAAGAAAAAGATCTATTAGTTAAGTGTTCAAGCCCCTCACATTCTGGTAATAGAAGTTTATGCCAAGGTCTACAACTAGTTTTTTGAGGCAGGAATAGGTCGTGGAGTGCGAGCGACATTTCTAGACCTAGACGTAAATTCATGGACTAAGGCTCCATCTGGCCAGAAAGACTTATCCAAAAGCATCTCAAAACAACCTGCAGAAACATCCATCTTGAAAGAAGAGATGCACCTATCATGGTCAAAGATAAATTTTCTTATATGCAGTTCATTCGGCTTTATTTTTGACGATATAAAATAATTTATATCGTCTGCAGTTGTATCACTTGAGAAGCGGGATACAAAGATAGCTTTTCTTGGAGGAACAACTATAAGTTGTCTTCCACCCGTTATTTCCGCATTATTAGGGCTTGGTAAATTCTGAGTTGATGGAGCCATCAAAGTTGTCATATCTTCTGGAACGCTGGGTCGTACCTGCTGATTTGCAAAAGTTATGGACGAAATAGGAGCAGATGAGGTCGATGTTGGAAAAGATAATGCATTATTTTTTTTATTATTTAGAACTGCATTCAACCACTGTATTCACTCGAGAAAACATGCAACATGAGTGCAAAAAAGATAAACTTCCTAATATCAATTACAAAATTACAAAACTTACCGCAAACTATTGATGGAAACAGCAACATTTAAAACCCGAATAGATAGCGAGCGGTTTTCCGTTTTCTGACTTTTATCACATTTTTACTAGTTACTCCGAAATCGCAAATTTGCGCAGGTTTTTTTTATTTGTTTATGTTTATAGATAGCTAGGCTACAAATCAACATAAAATGTAAAATGTAAACAACTTTTTTCACCATATTTTATTTTGCAATTATTTTAAGGTAAAAATTTACATAATATTGAAAATATATTAGTTGTTTCATATTCCTAAAAAAACGGCATTTCCAGAAATATATAATACATCATACCTTTTCCTATAACGTATAACATTAAAATCAATTTGAAGGTAATGAAGGGAACGAGCTTAACATGGACGTCCGTCAAAACTATAAAGTTTGTGATGTTGTAAAAAAATCATTTCATGTAATATGTATAATTTTTTGATATTATAGTCTAGTTTGGTCCTTAAGCTATTTAGCTATTAAGATAAAGAAGCATGCCAGTAGCGACATTGAAAAAAAAACCATTCTTAATCAGCAGTTGTTCTACGATTTTACATAGTGAGCCCGTATAACAAACATGCCACAAGCACTGTATGCACATTCTTTAAGGTATGTTTGCTAATATTCGTGGAAGTTGTATGTGTCAAGCACATTGAGATAGTAAGCAGGGTGTGCCAGTCCCAGCTTTAACTATACCACGGAACTATCAAAGTACAGCAACGTGACCCCGACAGACGTAGAGCTTAGTGCTCAACCTACCTCCCGACGGAATAATTGACGGTAGTACCGAGGTGTAAATGGTACTCTGACGGTAGCAGGTTTAGTGCGGTTAAAGTCCCACACTGATTATGAGGCTTTCAATGCTTTCTCCTCGTAAAAAAAACCCGGTTAAGTTAGGTAAGGTTGTACTGGCCGGTCAATGAGGGCCTCACATAGACTGAATGAGTCCGTAGTGTTACTAGAAGTTTATTTTAACGTCCACACTGAAAAGCCCTATCAAAAACCAGGACATATTATATAAAATAACTCCGTCCTCTTGGCAAGTACTAGAAGCTTTCTAAGACTTAAGCCACTTCCTGCTTCTAGATCAGACAGTTGTATCACTCTTAATATCTCAAGTCTTAGCCTTGCAAGCGCAAGGCACGAGCACAAAACATGCTCGATCGTTTCCTCCTCCAACCCGCACTTCCTACATTTGCTATCACTGACCAAGCCTAATATAAAGGCATGTGACGCCAGAAGGCAGTGTCCAGTCAGAATACCCGCCATGAGTCTACAGTCCTCTCTTTTTAATGATAGGAGCAACTGTGTTAGTCTAAGGTTGTAAGACCTACACATAATCTTCGACACTTTACAGCTCCGCGCTTGAGCCCACGCCTTTCCCGCTTGTCCGATCATGTGCACCTCTCGCCTTCGCTTAATCTCGCCCAATCTAATTGGGACGTCTACGGAGCAAGCTTCAAGGGATGCGCCCCTTTTAGATAGTTCATCTGCTTTTTCTTTCCCATCTATTCCCATATGCCCTGGGCCCAATATAGATGTATGCTTCTCTCTGTCCCGATTCTTTCCAGAGACTGCTTACACTCTAACACACTTTCAGAAGCTTTGCTATGGGAGATTATTGCCTTAATTGCTGCTAGGCTGTCAATATAAAAGTTGACATGGTTGCAGTTTAAGCTTTTCTCTTCCAGTGTTTCTACGGCTTTGGTTATTTCTTCACGACGTGCCACTCATTACCATCAACCATCACAGAGGTTGAATAACCCATCAACAAGGCCCAGGTGGAATAGCCATGCCAATGCTGAAACACCTTGACACTGAGGGAATAAACTACCTATCGCACGTTTTCAACCTTTGTCATTCTCGAATAATGGAAAATGCCAAGGATATTTCGACTATTAAAGCTATTTATATCGCCTGGTAAGACTCCTATCGCCAGTAGAGAAGACATTGGGAAAACGTCTTGCTCCCTCATTTTACGGAAATTTTTAGCCTAGTCGCACACCAACATGGCTTCCACAAAATACATAGCACCACCACCGCGCTAAACGCCATAAACACTCAGTAAAATTAAGGACTAAATCACGAAAAACCCCCATCACAGGATGGTGCTCGTGGCACTTTACCTGTCAAAAGCTTTTGACCCAATCAATAATGGCACGTTACTCAAAGCAAAGAAGGCTCACACCATCTTGTCACACACTCTTGTCTAAAAAGATGGACCGCAAATTATCTGAATGGTCGGCAAGCGTCAGCTCAAGTTAGGAACGTAATCTAAAAGCCTAGGAAAATTAAAAGGGTGTACCACAGGGTGGTGTCCTAAACCCACTTCTCTTCAATTACCTGCTCCTCACTGACTGACCTTCAAGCCGCATGCCACCGAAATCGTATCTAAAGTACAAAACCGCAAAAAAAATCCTCAGGTCCCTTACCGGTGTAAAAGAATTAAAAAAAAATTATTTACATTACACTTCAATGAAGTAATCGAACATAATTGATTTCTTTATTTAGCAAAACTGGTTCTTTTATACAAATATTTCCTACATACTAGAACACCTATTTACACTAATACTTACAAATTAAATGTACATATATTCTGCATTTCGACTTGGATTGGAATTTTTTCGATTTGGCAATTTTGGTATTCTGTGTTCCAATCTTTTTCGATCCAACTTTGTATCGTTCGATTTTGTGTATTCTGCATTTCGATCGTAGTTTCGTTTTTCTAAATTGCAAATTAGTTGGTGGAAAATTATTTTCCTTTTTATTTATTTTTATTAATTTATAACAGAGTTTTAGCAAAAATGTAAGTAAAACTTGTTGAGAAACGTAAAAGGCTTGATGATGATTGTTTTTTATATGCTTCCAGGTCAGAAACAACATGTCGATGTCGAAGTCATTGGACGTATTTTCCCGCAAAAAGTATCTAACACATACTTGAAAGCATCCTTATTAACTCGAACGTTTTTTTCAACCTAAATGAGAAAATAAATCATTAAACTTTACCAATCTCGCAATATTTACCTTTCCATTTCTCGCCTGGCCATTTTCGTATGCTTTCGTATTGATTTCCAACTCCACAAATAATTCCGCGTCTTTTGATTCCATTATAATAGACAGCTATAATTTGTGTCTGTTCATGGGTCCAGTTATATGCCAAAGCAAGCTGCCGGAGTAGAGGAAGTTGACGCGAAAACGTAAACAATCCTTGCGGAAAGAATAAATAAATCTTCATAAAGTATTTTAGGCCACTGAAATGAAATTAGCATCCATAAAATTAAGAAAATGTCAACTATATTAGTGCAGGAATCCGTTTTTAACAAAACTTGGTGGCCACAGCAGGGAATTGGACAAAATAACGACAAAAACACACTTACAATTATTAAAGCACTTCACTCAAAAAAATAAAACACGGCGGCGAATATATTCCTTTTTTTGTACAAAACGGCTTGGATAATAAAATATAAACGTTTTTCAGTGTTTTTTACAAATTTGTTTAAATTTATTTTGTTCCAATGTTCACACATTCCGTACAAACAGCTGATTTCGAAAAATCATTTGCTCTTCCTCTTCTCGTTATGATTCCGTCGTAATGCAGAATACCCAACATCGATTTAAGCGGAGGGTAGAACGGGAACGTAATCGAAATGCAGAATAGGGGTGCATATATGCAGGTCAGCAAATAGAGTCGGTATAGGGTAGACGGGGGCACATTCGCCAATTTTTTTTGAATTGCTGTGGAGATCAAACCACTAATTGTTTTTGCTTGAAGTTTGCTTCCCAGGAAGCATACGCATTTCAGCTTTCGTTTTTGTATCTGTGTGTCTGCTTTTTTAAATGCCTTCGTATTTTTTTAACGATTATATGAATTAACCCAATTTGGCGAAACTGCCCCATCCATGGGGCACATACGTCGAAGGGGTGGGGTACAATCGCCAACACCTATGAAATTATTTTAAAAGAAATAAGTATACTAGTGGATTTATTTTTATGAAAATAACATATTCGTTTTATTTAATAACAAAACATACTCTTCAGTTAACATTAAATTGTGATAAATCGGACTGAAATATAAATGTTGCAGCAGCTCGAGAAGTTCCAGGTGGATGGTGGATGAATATACATTTGGTTACGTATGAAACATCTTTAATAGATGGTTCAAAAAATACCCAAGCTCGGTTTCTTTTTCGTAGAAATTCAATTTCGTATAAATCTTCCCACTCACCTGCAATTCGACCAACATAAAATTTATCTGTTTGACCTTCAAAGCGCAAAAGAACATAGTTATTTATATTAAAATAATCGGTGTCAGTGAACGAGCCAATTGCTTTATCCGTAGCCGCTAAACTTATAGGTTCTGAATCCTCTGATGATTCATACGAAGGTTTACGCTTTTTAAAATTCAGGCTCCTTTTAGCCCTTTTGGGCGGTGGTATTTTCTTCAATGCAGTACTTTCTTTTTCTTCCTTCGATGGAGTATATGTAAGAATTTTAGATGAGCCCTTTCTTGGATTTGAAGAGTTATGAGTTATTCTGAGTTTAGGTAACGGGCGATCTTCCTGAGTTTTTTTAGGTGGTGGTATAGATAGAAATTCGCAGGCCGTGTCGGGTTCAGCGTCATCAATCTATAGCTATATCAACAAAGTCTGATTCGGTGAATACTTGCCTGTTAAATGGACATATCCGTCTGCAGCAAAACCCTTGCAAATATTCTCAGATACAAATGCCTTTTGGAAAGGAATTTTGGACAGCTGAGGTATATCGTATATAGTTATAGCCCGGCCAGGATTAGATAAAAGAAAATCATTGTACGAGGTCGTCAAAAGTTTTTTAAATGGCCCGAATACAGATATGTCCAACGGCTGCAACTTGTGCGAAGAATGTGGCGGGAAGCTTATCACATGGATACCATTATCTCTGCAATACATTATTGACGCCAAGCTGCAATGTGACACATGGTTGTCCAAAAATAACAAAATCGGACTTTCTATCGAGCAACGGGTATTTTTTTGGATATGCTTCAAAACTTCACAAAAACCTTCCTTAGACATCCATCCACTTTTAGCGGCAATTCCAGTGCAGCCATTCGGACCCCCGTTAACAAAGTGTTCTTTATAGTTCACCCTGTGGAAACACGTATACTGGTGGCAGAGAGTTTCCAGCAGCATTTATAATGCCTACCATTGTGACTAAAGAACCTCTTTCGGCGGAGGACACCTGGGGAAACTGTGCGCTTTCCTTTTGTTGAAATAACCTAACCATTAAATTAAAAAAGCATTAACAAATATACATATGTACCCTTACATATGTGGCAAAGGAAAATTCTAAAATACCTTCGGCGGGGGCAATACTGTGGTAATACCAGTTTCATCCAAATTATATATGTCTACAGGGTTGAACGTATATTTACTATACAAAATATCTATATTGTCGAAAAATGCCATTACAGCTGCTTTTGTGAAAGATGAACAACGAGATAGGCTAGTATTTTCAGGCTTTCTTAAGCTTAAGTCTTTGTTTCTTTTCATGAAGCCTTGCATCCAATCAACTCCTGCTGTTTTGGTAGTTGTCCAAGTTACAGGAGTTTTTATATCGTTCACATGGGCATAATCGAAAACAAATTTCCGCGCAGCGCTGTACGTGAATCCATGTTGGAGATTAGAGCACACCTTGAAGTACTCTGCTGTCTCGTTTTCCTGTTTTTTTGTGAATACTTGCGTTGCGCTGTATTTTGAAGAGAAGAGGAATGGTTCGTCGTCCGAGGAATTTCCCGAGTCATCAAGTGCTTCAGCTCTTTTTTTGCTAATTTTTGTTATTCTGTCTCTTAGTGTTGTGCGACTTAAGCCTATGTTCGAGCAGACTCACTTATGTTTAACTTTTTAGATAGAACGTCCTTGATTGCAAGTTTAAATTTTGCCTCATCCAAATTGCTCCGGTCAGTTTTTTTCTTATAGTTGCGAACCATATTTATACTAACAACCCAAATAAAAAACTTTATTACAGCATCTAGTCTTTTTATTTAGTGCATATACATTTTCATGGGGCACATGCGCCGGCGAAACTGCCCCCCATGGGGCACATACGCCGGCGAAACCCCACTTTTGAGCTGGCGTATGTGCCCCAGGTGCACCCACTCTTACAAAAGTTAATTTAACTTTGCACTCCACAGCACTTTTGTAAAACTAGTTTTAGATCTGATTTACAGAAGTATAGCCCATATCACACTTATGAAAAGCTTTTTCAAATCACAAAAATTAACAGAGTTATTACAAAATATACTTACATGTAAAAATGGCTCTACCAAGGTAAAAAAGTGAATATGCGCGACTGTTTACAAACCCTTGAAAATATCAAATGACAAACTAACTTAAACCAGGGGTGGTCAACTGCAGCAAATTGTATCGATTATTAAAGTTCGACAGCACTGATGAATTTAGAGAAAACACGGTTTGGCGTATGTGCCCCAGTGGCGAATGTGCCCCCTTCTACCCTACAAGCCAACGAACTATTTAGATCATTGCTCTCCATTCCGTAGATCAATGTATCACACGTATTCTTAAGGGCCCATTACTGATACTTAGCATAGACTTGACTTGACTTGGCGTAAACTTGGAAACTTAGCCACGGTTAGACTCCACTTAGCGCATACAATCTGGCATCATAATCAATTTATTTTTAAATAAATGTCAATTGGTATGACCAAATGTCAAAATGAAATGGAAACAAACAAATGGCATCTCAAAATGCAAACGTCACTTAGAACTTACATAGAAAATCAAAATTCAACAGACATCTAAGTCAAGTATTGCCAAGTTGTGAGTAATCTGTAACATGCAATGTTCATTTAACAGAACTGTAAGTGACAGTTCAGAAGGCAAATCAAGTCTATGCTAAGTATGAGTCATGGCGGAACGATACAAGGTGGCAGCATGGGACAGCTGATCATACGCTTTTTTTATTTTATTTGATACATCAACTTCCGACGCAGCACGATTTTGACATTTGCCCATCGAATTTACAAAAACAAAGTACAGGGAATTTTTATTTATGTTTGTAGGTATGTGACCATGCTGCCACCTTGTATCGTTCCGCCATGGTATGAGTAATGGGCCCTTCACTCTCCATCCTTCAGTCGTTAGCAAACCAGCAACGAATAAACACTAAGATTAGCCGCGACGCTTAGTGTACGCAATTGGTTATGCATACAATGCCCTGTGAGAAATTTTTTATGCTAGAAATGCCTTTGGCGACTTGCAATGCCTTTTATGTTACAAGTCGTTCAAAGGAGGCTATATATGTAATATTAAAAGGCATTTTGATTCCTCCCACATAAATATACAATTTTAGACAAGAAAGCTAGTCTGGTATTAAATGAAGAAAAGAAGTTGGAGTTAGTTTTTGGAAAAATTTAAAGGTGGTTGGCTAGAGTAGAAAATAGCAAGTTTTCAAGCAAGCAAATAGAAGAATGAAAACTGAGCTATCTTCCCTGATCAGCTTAGACATTGCTAAACAAGGCCGGCCTTTTATAGATGGTGTTTTTGTTAAAAACATTTGTCTAAACATTTTTTTAAAAATTAATCTTAATAAAGAACTAGTTAAAAATATACCCATATCCCGCCAAACAGTAGCCCGACGGATTGATGAACTGGGAATACACATTCAATCTGCAATAAAGAAAAAAAATTAATGATTGCCAAATTTTTCTCTGTGCTTGGACGAAACCACGGACATTTATTGGTTTATGTCAATTGGCGATATGCGTTCAGACAGTTTACGTAAATTATATAATATTAAATAAATGAATTGAATAACTAAAACAATGTTTTCTCTTGAAACATTCTGTGGTAATGTGACAGGAAAGATCTTGTTCGACGTAGTATAAGAAAAGGTTTTTTCAGTTTTCGATGCAAACAAATGTGTGGGAGTATGAGGGTTCATAGGCCAATTGAATAAAAATGGAATTTCTGGAAGACATTTTCATTGCATCGTTCATCAAGTTGCACTCGCTTCAAAATTTTTAAGCGGTCATCCTGTCATGAAACGTCCAGAACAGATTATCAATGAAATATGGGGAGGGCATCATTCCCTCACCCACAGAAAGTTTGTAAATTGTTTTAAAAACAACTTCTGATCGGCATGATGACCTAAAAATGTTTACAGACATTCGTTGGCTCAGTCGTGGTGATTGTCTCAACAGGTTATTTGAGTTGAGGGAAGAAGTTTTGCAATTTCTTGAAAATAATTCTAACGAAGATGCCCTAGTTCGATCTTTAAAAGATGACATTTTATTTTAGAGTTAGCATTTTTAGCTGATGTCTCCTTTTTTTGAACATACTCAATTTAAAGCTTCATGGAAAAGAAACAGGAATAAACGATGCTGTGAAAAATTTGCATCAATTCCAAACAGAACTGATTTTGCTTTTAAGAGAACTTCAATCTGGCGATTATACCCATTTTCCGAAAACTTCGGGTATTATTAAGAAACATGCATGTGTTAAGCCGAGTGATCATATTGCAATTCTCGAACATTTTTTTAAAAATTTTGAGGGTAGATTTCAGGATTTTGTTTGTTTTCAACCATTTCAAATGTGATATAACGGAACGTTCCAACATACGGATATAATATTGAATTCTTGAAAAATTTAGAAGAGTGATCATATCCAATATTGAAAAGAATATCTTTTCAGTGCCATCACTTTTTCCCACAACATATTTTTATGAGAAAGCTTTTTCGGACATAAAGTTCATTTGCTCCAAGCAGCGCAACAGTAAACATCAAGTGATTTATCGAATATACTTTTATTAAGAAGCTGTCACGAAAGTATTGAAGATTTTATTAAAGATAAAATATTGTTTTACAAACCCAAATATATATAAGGAGTTATATATGTAAATATATCATCACGAAGAAAAATCAAAACGATTTTTTTATTTAAATTTCAATTGGAAACCGGGAGGGAGGGAGGTAAGGTTTCCAAATGAATGGTGTAAATAAATAAAATATGGAATATTTTGATTTTGTGATTTTTTCCATGATATATTAATTTGCAAACTTATATTATATCTTTGATTAAACTGATAATTGTTAATTGAAAGTATATGAGGAAGATTGTTGTAAGTTTTTTGTGTTGTTTGGAACGAACAAACTTAAAGTTAGAAAAATTTGCACACAAAAATATGGTGAATGGAAAGTGTTAAGCACTTAAAAAACAATTCTTTTCATATTGGATATTCTTAAACTTTTTTCGAGAACTCAATATTACCCCTGTATGGTGGAACATTTTCACTAACTCATACCTACTTATATCGTAAATGAAGGGGGTTTTAAAGATATCAATAAATGCTTGAAAACAAACCAAATTTTGAAATGTGTCTTCAATTGTTAAACAATTTTTCGAGAATCACAATATGATCACTCGGCTTAACACACGCAACCGAAATTTTTCTCTTTCTTGCTGTGCTCTTTGAATCGAAGTGCGAATTCCGTGCGAATTTCCAATAACTAGAAAAACTTTTTCACCACTACATAGTATAGCTGATGTCGAACAAAATATTCGGACCATAACAGATGATAGAGAGAAAGATATGGTCAGATGCAAATTCGCAACAAGGGTTAATACATTCAAAAATAAATCAAGATACAGCGAGAAAGAGAAATTTATATTGCAACACTACGAAGAAACTAAGCGATTTTTGTATCAGCATAAAGATGCCATTATGATCACTAATGCAGATAAGGGGAATAAAACTGTAATGATGTACAAAAAAGATTATAAAATGAAAATGAAGGATCTTCTAAAAGATAAAGCTACATAAATAAATAAAAATAAATGTAAGGCACGATAACCTCCGAAGAGATCTAAGGCCGAGCTTCTCTTCCAATTTGCGTCGTGCTCCTCTTGATTTTCCCTACAAATTGGTCGGACGGGACCTACATGTTTTATGCCGACTCCGAACGGCATCTGCAAGGAAGATGAGTTTTCACTGAGAGCTTTTCCATGGCAGAAATACACCCGGAGCGCTTGCCAAACACTGCCGAGGGGCGACCCCGCTTAGAAAAATTTTCTTCTAATTGAAAAACCTTATTTCTAAAATTTTGATGTTGCTTAGCCCGGGGTGCGAACCCAGGGCCATACGGTGTGATAGGCGGAGCACGCTACCATCACACCACGGTGGCCTACGAAACTATAAACAATGATCCAACCCAGTTCCTATTGAGGAAAAATAACAAAATAGTCAATGAAATCTACAAAACCCACAACATCGACGAAAAATAAAAAAGATATTTGACATGCACAGCAGCCACAGCCCCACGCCTTTATGGCCTTCCAAAAGTTCATAAGGAACACACACCACTTCGCCCAATATCAACTTCAATAAATGTTCCCTGTTCGAAATTATCAAAATTCGTAGGTCAGATTTAAAAAAACGTGGTCTCGGAAAAATATAATATTAGAAATTCAATCCAACTAAAACAAGCCATAAAAGATATACACATTGCCGACGATGAAATACTCATATCACTGGACGTGATATGCTTGTTCATTAATATACCTATCCATCTGGCTATTAACACAATATTACAACAATGACCTATCCTTAAAAACCACACAAAAATCACAAAAACCCAATTCCTCAAAATTCTTGAATTCTGCCTCAGGGAAAATAATTATTTTGTATACGACAACAAATACTATCAGCAGATTTATGGGATGCCAATGGGCAATCCATTATCACCAACAATAGCCGACATAGTCCTAGACAAGATTATTGACGATAGCATCATAGGGCTAAAATCCAACGACATAAGCATCAAATACATAACGGAGTATGTAGATGACATTTTCGCCATTGTTAAGGTTAAGGACGTAGATGAAATTTTAAGAATATTTAATGGACAACATAATAAATTAAAATTTACTTTGGAAACGGAAAAATGTAATAAACTTACATTCCTAGACATGGAAATCCACAACATAGACAATAAAATAAAAACGAATTGGTATAAAAAAGCTTTAGCTTCATCAAGAATGATCAATTACCAATCTAACCACCCTTGGAATCAAAAAACAACACCATTATTAACTTTATAGATAAAGTTAACTCCTTGAGCGACCAGGAGTTCATAAAAGAAAATAAGAAAACCACTAAAACAATACTTACAAAAAATGGCTACCCTAATAAAATAATAGATGCTCTAATGTCTGCGGCCGAAAATATCACAGACATAAAAAGGGTAATACCGCAACAACAACAACATATGATAGCAACAGAAGAATATACACAGGAGTCACATATATACAAGCCTAACAGACAACAACACCTTGCACAAAATTATCAAAACCAATAACATAAGCTATGCATACAAACCAAATCACACAATTCAAAGCATTTACACAAAAACCAAAGACAAAATAATAAAGGAACAACTACACAACGTGATTTATGAAATCCCATGCATGGGCAAAGAAGGCGAAAACTGTGATAAAGTTTACATCGGTACAACGAAAATGGAGTTAAGAACGAGGTTAAACGAACACAAACTAGATGCCAAAAACAAAAAGAATAACACAGCATTGGCGCAACACTTAACTGATCAAAACCACATAGCTGATTTTGACAACGTAAAGATACTGGATGTGGAGAACAAAATTAGAAGAAGAATTACGATAGAAGGATCGCGCATACAACAAAACATTGTGAGAACAGTAAACTATAGAAACGATATTGACTGCATAAACTGCGCCTATGCTAGCGCAATCACAGTAGATTTTTGACTGGTGAAAGCATCTGCGCCCATGCGTCGACAGAGGAGAAAGACGATGAGGTGAAAGACACTTTTTATGAACAATTAGAACGCACATACGAGCGCTGCCCCGTCATGATATAAAAGTCGTGCTTGGCGACTTTAACGCCAGGGTGGGCAAAGAAGGTGTTTTAGGCCCTACAGTCGGAAAGTTCAGCCTACACAATGAAACTTCTCTTAACGGACTGAGGCTGATTGACTTTGCCGGTGCTCGAAATATGGTCATATCCAGCACGAGATTCATGCATAAAATGATACATCAAGCTACATGGCTGTCTCCTGATCGAAATACTCGCAATCAGATCGATTACGTTGTGATAGACGGACGGCATGCCTCCAGTGTTTTAGATGTGCGCACGATCCGAGGACCTAACATCGACTCGGACCATTATCTCGTTGCAGCCAAAATACGCACCGCCTCAACGCGGCTAAAACCAAGTAACAAAGGAAATATAGACGTCGAAAAGCCTCAATCACAACAGACTGCCAATGATTTAGCAACTCGACTCTCACACCTGCTCTCTGAGAGCACAACTCATCCTGAAGGAATACAGGAGCAGTGGGAGCATATCTCCAAAGCACTTCGTACTGCCGCCGAGGAAAAAATTGGTTACCGGCGGCCACGAAAAACAACTGGTAAGATGAAGAATGCCGCGTTGCAACCGAAAGAAAAGACGCTGCCTACAGGGCTACGTTTAAAAGCGAGCGCGACAAGAGGAGTGTGTGAACGCTATCTTGAGTTGAAAAGGGAAGCGAGACGCCTTTTCAGGAAGAAAGAAGCAGAAAGGCGTGAGTGCGAGGAGCTTGAGCTGCTAGCCACCAGGAATAAAGCCCGAAAATTCTACCAAAAAATACGGCGACAGACGGAAGGTTTTAAGACCGGGGCAAACTCCTGTAGGAATGAAAACGGCGACCTTGTAACTGATGTCCAGAGAGTGCTTAGATTATGGAGGGAATACTTCTCTGCTCTCCTAAATGGAGGCAGCAATTCACCGCGCAGAGATGAAGAACCCGATCCCGCAATCGATGATGATGGAATATATGTCCCCCAGCCAGATTATCACGAAGTTAGAATAGCAATAACCAGATTGAAAAACAACAAGGCCGTGGGCGCTGATGGATTGCCTGCGGAGCTATTCAAGTTCGACGGCGAGGAGTTGGTAAGGCGCATGCAGCAGCTTCTTAGCAAAATATGGGCGGACGAAAGCATGCCCGACGGTTGTAATCTAGGTGTTCTTTGCCCAGTCCACAAGAAGGGGGATACTGCCAAATGCACCAACTATCGTGGAATCAGCCTTCTTAATATCGCATATAAGGTCCATTCAAGTGTATTGTGCGAAAGATTGAAGCCCACCGTGGAACGGCTGATTGGACCTTATCAGTGCGGCTTCAGACCTGGTAAATCTACCATCGACCAGATTTTCACAATGCGCCAAATCTTGGAAAAAACCCGTGAAAAGAGAATCGACACACATCACCTCTTCGTCGACTTTAAAGCCGCCTTCGACAGCACGAAAAGGAGCTGCCTATATGCCGCTATGTCTGAATTTGGTTTCCCCGCAAAAATTAAACGGCTGTGCAAAATGACGTTGAGCAACACCATCAGCTCAGTCAGAATTGGGAAGAACCTCTCCGAGCCGTTCGAAACTAAACGAGGTTTCAGACAGGGTGACCCCCTATCGTGCGCTTTCTTTAATTGATGCTGGAGAAAATTATACTAGCTGCAGAACTTAACCGCACTGGAACAATATACTATAAAAGCGTGCAATTACTGGCATATGCTGATTATATTGATATCATCGGCCTAAACACCCGCTTCTGCTTACTCCAAACTGGAAAAAGAAGCGGTAAAGATGGGTTTGATGATGAATGAGCACAAAACGAAGTATCTGCTGTCATCGAGCAAAGAGTCAGCGCATATGCGCCTTGGCAACCACGCTACTGTTGGCAGCCATAATTTTGAAATAGTAAAAGACTTCGTTTATTTGGGAACCAGCATCAACACTAGCAACAACATCAGCACTGAAATCCAGCGAAGAATCAATCTTGCCAATAAATGCTACTTTGGACTAGGTAGGCAATTGAAAAGTAAAGTCCTCTCTCGGCGAACGAAAATCATACTCTACAAGTCACTTATCGTACCCGTCCTGCTATATGGGGCAGAAGCAAGGACCATGACAACAGCAGATGAAGCGGCTTTGGGAGTGTTCGAGAGAAAAGTTCTTCGAAAGATTTATGGACCTCTACGCGTTGGCGATGGCGAGTACCGAAGAAGATTTAATGATGAACTGTACGAGCTATACGCAGACATCAACATAGTCCAGCGAATTAAAACGCAGCGGCTGCGATGGCTAGGCCATGTTATGCGAATGAAAGATAATGCTCCGGACAAGGAAGTGTTTCTATCGGAACCCGCCTATGGAAGCATAGGTAGAGGCCGGCCCCCACTCCGTTGGAAGGACCAGGTGGAAAACGATTTAAACTCCCTTGGTGTGACCAATTGGCGCCGGTTGACGGAGCGAAGGAGTGACTGGCGCACCTTGTTGGACGGCCATAACCGTTTAGACGGTTAAGCGGTTATTAAGTAAGACAGTAAGAAAGCAAAGGGTGTACAGTGTGTCAATGATGTATTTATGGATGTGTATGTCTATACTTTAAATGTTATTTAACAAAAAATAATTAGTGTTAATGTACAAAAAATTTTAAGTCAAATTTGTTAAATTCTAAAAAAATGTTCAAAATAGCAAGTATTATTGTAGTTGTTTTTCGTTTTATAATAAGCAGATAATTAAAAAATCCCTAATGAAGACGCAAACATTGCGTCGAAATGTGTAGGATGACTAAATAAAACGTTGTTTTATTAAGAAGGAAAAAAAACCCCGGCCGAAAAGCTCCAATAAAAATAATATTAAAATTGTTACTTGGCCCAATAAAAATAATGACATAATTATATTTTGAGTGTATTTAGTTTTGTGTTGTTTTACTTTATGACCTACTTAAACTAGCTAATGTTTACAAAATTTATATGGTTCATTCACATTCAATTGTTATGCGGTAATAATGTATGATATAATTGTAAGTTGATTTCAAAAAGAAATAAATTTATTCGTTCATATCCTTTTTTTATATTTTTTCATTTTGATTTGTTTACGTTTGTTTTTTGACTGTGTACATATCTTGTTACGAGTACTTGACAAAATTATGAGTAAACTGGAATTTTTTATGTACTTAAGCTTATGCTTTTGTAATTACATTTTCTTACCTATTACAAAGCTTTTGCATCGTAATTTCATTTCATTTGAGCCAAACTAAAATTAAAACATATGGAATAAGATGACCGTAACTAATCGGAAGGCAATAAACACTGATCTAAAGGCGGGGGTTTCCGAGCATATTACATACAGAAAATTTAGAAGCTGCAGTTGTTGCAAGAGCAAGGTAGATATGTAGTAGTTAAAGCAATGGATAAAAAGAAGGTACAGTGGATGCAATTTTTACTATTTCCCAGTAATATTTATGTCTGATCTAGTATGTCATGCGGTTTATTCCTGGGTGGCCACCAAAAACAGGATCATCATGGTATCTACGAAGGATTTGTTACATTTTTTCTACATTTGCTACATGCATAACCTCCGGAGTTAATGAAATTGTTAAATTTTTGAGAACTTTGGTACCTATTTCTTTAAATTTGCCAACTCGAGTATAATTATTCTTAAACAATTTGCCTCATAAGTGCAACTGTATTTTTACAAGTCCTAAATTGTCGGCTACTTTCATAAGCCTGGAAAAGAATTGTCCTAAGTCAATCTTATCCTCAACAATTATATTTCTTGTATCTATTATGCGACATGTCTTCTAGCTGCAAATTTATTAAGCGCTTCATATATTATAGGGAAAGAGAGCTTGGAACAGGTGCTGGGCACGATGGGGTAGTCATAGGCAGAGGGCATAAAGAGCCTCACATGCAGGTACGCACTACGTCGGAAGCAAATGCTGTAGGCTTGAAAGCGCAACAAATTAGTTCGCGACACGTGTTGCACAAGGATCTACCAGTGTTCAGTGGTAAGGTTGAGGAGTGGCCTCTGTTCGTGAGCAGCTTTCAGAATTCGACGCGCCTGTGTGGATTTAGCCACGATGAAAACTTGCTTCGATTGCAACGTTTTTTAATTTTTTTCATAAAAATATATACAAATTAAACGAAGGGAAGAAAAATGATATATGTGTTAATAAGAAAGGTTTATACGATAAAAAAGGGGGTTGATCAAAATAAAATAGTTTTTTTCACTTCAGCGCATTAAAAAATTCTCTCGAACGATCTTTGCTTGTTACTTGCTAACAAGCAAATAAATAGTATAAAAAAGAGTGCATGATTTTAAGTTTTGCCAATTCTACTCGGTAAAATAATGGTTTATACTAAGATGAATTTTTTTGCAGAACATACACCCCACAATACATATATTTGTTTAGAAAATATGTACTCATAGTATCTATACATATGGACAGCATTCGTCAACATTGCGAGCGACGCACACAATCGATGTTGCTACGCCAAATGATCAGTGACTACCAAACTAAAGAGAATAAGAATACGTGTGAATTGAGTGTGCACAATTGTGCCATTATTTGCCTATATCTGATTTAGATACATATACTCATATGCATATATGTATATGTATGTACTCAGTTCGCCGGGCAATGCAAACTGACCGACAATCGTAAGCAAATATGAATCATGCATATAGAAAGGCATAAAAACTATTGTGTTCGAGTTGATTGCACTCGTTATTTTGGGCAATGGATGGGAATGGAAATGGATTTAGTGTAATGTAAGCCAAATGGATTATAAGACAAACTACACTATCCGCTTTTTGAAAGAATTGTGTCATATTTAAGTAATTGTGTATGGCTATTCAAATGACATAATTAAATTTTGAGTGTGTTTAGTTTTGTGTTTTTTTACTTTATGACCTACTTAAACTAGCTTATGTTTACAAAATTTCTATGGTTCATTCACATTCAATTGTTTTGCGGTAATAATTTGTATGATATAATTGTAAGTTGATTTCAAAAAGAAATAAATTTATTCGTTCATATCCTTTTTTATATTTTTTCATTTTGATTTGTTTACGTTTGTTTTTTGACTGTGTACATATCTCGTTACGAGTACTTGACAAAATTATGAGTAAACTGGAATTCTTTTATGTACTTAAGCTTATGCTTTTGTAATTACATTTTCTTACCAATTATGTTACGACTATGTTTAGGCCACAGGCCTAAATATATCTGCCCTCCCTCGTAGCAATGTACTCAGTTAACCTATACATTCATAAAGGTGTGTTCACAAATACACACCCATATTCATATGTATAAGCTGCAATTGTTTATACACATTACTTTAAACTTTCCTTTACTTTACTGCTATGGACCGACTATATAGCAACTTTCGGCAGGGAAACTCAACGAAAGTGGCCGTATAGTGGGCTCATAATTTTTCTCTGCCAAGCGCACGGTCTCTTTTCGATCCAGCCGTCTAAGCGAAAGCATCCTGCCAACGTCCACCTGAGGTAAGCAATATTCCAAATTCATTTCATGTGAATATTACGAAATATCTACATTAATTTCCACAACATTTGTTATAATTTTACTTAACACTTGTTGTTTGCAATATTTTTCAATAAACCTATTTGTCACCCTGAATATTAATTCGAAATTTTTCGTGTTCTTATTTCCTCCCTTTTCCGCTCAAATCCACTCCTCTACAATTCCGTGAGTGCGCGCCGTTGCCACCACGAAATTGTATATGGTCCATCTACGCCGAACTAAGAGAACCAGATATATTTATCATACAGTCCACTCCACATTTTAGCAAGGAACGATATTAATATACACAAAGTTTTGGCCACAACATCGTATCATTCTTGAGCGACATTAACAACATCCAACCTCCAAACAACAACAAACACACAATCATCACATCAGCATCCAGATTTCACTTCAACGAAATTCCATATTCCAAGGTACATACGTGGTTTAATATATTCCGTGCATAGGGAATAGATGTAAAATTTTTTTAATACAAATTCGAAGTGTTAAAATATAACTTTGAAGATTTTAGTGATGCGTAAGTGAATTTGAAATTGATATTTTTATTTATATTTGAGCGCATATTAGCAGTGAACATTTTTTTTTAATTCGTGCCCTTTCTCGTGCACACACTTATCTCCACAAAAGACAGGCAGCTAGTTAAAGTTTGTACACTTCCACCTTGTGACTATCTGGAACAATCCCCCACCAGCGGTAAGATTGTCCGGACACAGCTCAAGGTAGTACGACAAAGTTCACTGTCACATCACAAAAAATTTTTTGTTCTCATGCGAAATTGACTTGAAATTAGCGTTAAATAACGTGGTATATTTCTATTTTAATTTTATAGGAAATTTGTATTCCATACAAAAAAACATATCGTTACCAAGTTCAAAATCACTTTTGCTCAATTCCACTAGATACACTGCAATTGCGTTTTTTGTTGTTGTTGTGGTACAAAGTACGTTGACTACAAAACACGTACGCTTTTGTTGTTTGGGTGGCCAATAGGCTTAGTTATCATACATTTTTTTAATATTGAAGAATTTATTATTCTCACTTGCGGCAATACACAAATCAGTTTTGACTGATCTATTTTTGGTGATATAAAGACACTAATCACCTTAAAGTCTTAATACAGAAAAGAGCTGTCGGCCATCAAAAAGAAGCACCACAAAATTGCATACTTCAGCTTTCTCAAGTGCGAGGCAGCGATGGCTAAACTTTCGGAAAAACTTGAGAAAGCTGAAAAGAAAGAAGAAAGCTAAGGAGACAGGGAATATCGCGTGCGCCTGCCACCGTGTGATACGGACGTTTTCAAAGGAGATTACCTTTCTTGGCCTTCATTTAGAGACATGTTCACTGCTATATATATACGTAACAAAAACCTCAAAGCAGTAGAAAAATTATATTATTTAAACTAAAAGACTCAAGGTAAGGCCAAAGAGATAGTTGGGCGATGTCCTTTAACGAAGGACGGTTTCGAAACAGCGTGGAAAAATCTTTGTGATAGATACGAAAATAAACGTATCTTAGTAAACGCCCAATTAAAAATTCTTTTTAGTTTGAAAGCAGTTGAGAGTGAATGCGGTAGCTCTATAAAGAAACTGCAACGTGAAATAAATAATTGCATCTCGGCGCTCCAACGTCATCATATAGACATATCAAATTGGGATGCAATTATAACATATCTATGTTCCACAAAACTGCCAGAAACCACACTGGCACTCTGGGAACAAACAATTGAAAACAAAACGGAAATTTCAAAATGGGCTGATATGGATAGATTCTTATCCAATCGTTTCCAAACCCTAGAAACCGTGACTGATCTAGAGGGGATACAGTTTCCAAAACCTCGAAGCCACAAGTATCTCGTTCGACAACAGATACATCTGCTAAAAAATTAGGGTCCTATCAGGCAAGTGCAAGTGTAGCAAACCTACGTGTAAGATGTGCAAAAGTCCTGCACATCGAATTTCAAAGTGTGAAAAGTTCTTACGTTTAACACCCAATAAACGGTTTGAACAAATTAAGAGCAGCCGTGGGTGTATAAACTGCCTTTCTGCTGGCCATTCGGTAACAAAGTGCACCAGTCAAATGAACTGTGCCACATGTCATTTAAGACATCATACGCTGCTTCATATTTCGAATCAGCCAAAACCAACAAATACTTCAGACACTATCGGAGCATCTACCTCACGGGAAGCTCAAATACGACGCAATGCTGAAAGGGAAAATGCTCCGATTAATAATGTGAACTCATGTTTTGCTAATACAAATAAAGGGGTATTACTAGGGACAGCTCAGGTTAATATTCATTTTAATGGTGTTGACTATTCGGCGAGAGCCCTAATAGACTCGGGATCTGAATGTTCATTCATTACCGAGAAACTAAAGCGCAGAATTAATCTGCCATCCAAACACCTGCATGCCCAAGTTTCGGGCATCAATAATACAATGTCTGCACAAGTAAAAGAAGCGTGCAACATACAACTGCGGTCACCAACCGACCCATTAATCAGATCAATACGATCATGCTGGTTTTACCACAATTGACAGGGAATCTTCCAACTTGCCAAATAAACGCAATGACTAGGCAAGCATTCCCTGACTTAGTACTGGCTGACAAACGATTCTTTGTCAATGAGCCAGTCGATCTAATTCTGGGCGGAGACATATACCCCCAAATTATGTTAGGCGGCATTAGGAAAGATGTGCTAAACACATTAATAGCACAGGAAACGGTGTTCGGCTGGATTTTGACAGGCCGGACAGATGCGGTTGATACAAATAAAACCCTAGTTTCATATTTCAACGAGGTCACTTTAGACAAACAACTGGCGGCTTTCTGGGAGATAGAGGAAATTCCAAAGAAGAGGAGCATCAATAAAGATGACACTTACTGCGAGGAGCTATACAAATCCACAACAGTTCGGAACAACGATGGCAAATACGTAGTCTCCTTACCCTTTAGGAAAGAGTTTAACTTAGGCCCCTCATTAAGAAGTGCGTGTTCTCAATTCTATCGCAACGAGACACGACTTGCGAAAAACCCAGTCCTTCAAACGGAATACAATAGAGTTGTATCCGAATATGAAACCTTAGGGCACATGAAACAAATAGGCAATATTTCGCCAGACTCAAATGACTGTTACTTCCTACCTCACCATGCTGTTATAAAGGAGGGAAGTACAACGACAAAAGTCAGAGTCGTATTTAATGCATCTTGTCCTACCACTAATGGCAAAAGTCTAAATGATGCCTTATATCCAGGTCCGATTCTTCAATCCGACCTGACAATCCTTATACTACGTTGGCGGCTGTTCAAATACGTATTTAACAGCGACATAGAAAAAATGTATCGCCAAATATGGGTCAATGAAGACCAAACAAAATACCAGCGAATCATATTTCGCAAATGCCCCAAAAACCCAATTAACATTTATGAATTGAAAACGGTAACCTTTGGGGTTAATTGTGCTCCGTATCTTGCGATTCGGACGCTGCACCAACTAGCTGATGACGTGGAGACATCGCATCCAATGGCAGCAGATATCCTGCGAAATTGCATGTACGTTGATGACGTACTCGCCGGTGGACACAGCATCGAAATTGCAATCAAGGCAAGGGACGAAATATCATCGGCATTGCAATCGGCAGGTTTCCCATTGCGAAAATGGACGTCCAACTGCAAGAAAATTCTACAGGGTATACCGAAGCAACACCTATTAAGCGAGGATTTTCTTGAGTTTGAAGACACCAGCATGGTAAAAGCACTCGGTATCAGGTGGAACGCCCATTTCGACTACTTCTACTTCACAGCGAAACCCTTTGACAATAACCATGCCGTAACAAAAAGGTCAATACTTTCTGCGATCGCAAAACTTTTCGACCCTCTTGGCTGGCTGGCACCAGTCGTAATTGTAGCCAAAATTATAATGCAAAATATTTGGTTGGAAGGCACGGGTTGGGACGAAGATGTATCACAACTACTCTAGATCGTGGACCGCATTTATGCAAATGACTACGGAAAAATCAACGATATCCGCATACCGCGATGGGTTCATTTCACCCCAAAGGACAGCGTCGAAATACATGGATTCAGCGATGCTTCGGAAAAAGCATATGCCGCCACTGTTTTCCTGAGGGTACAAACGAAGGATCAAGTCTTCACCAACTTGCTGATGGCCAAGACGAGAGTAGCCCCGGTCAAAACCATATCCTTGCCTCGACTCGAACTCTGCGGTGCAGTTCTACTAGCAGAAATAATCGAATCTGTGGTCGAAAATATGAAACTTTCCAATACTAAAGTAACCCTTTGGACAGATTCGACGATAGTACTGGCATGGATCCGAAAGCCACCATGTTCGTGGTCAACGTTTGTGGCACATCGAATAACTAAAATCATCGACAAAGTGGAGACAAAGTATGGCGGCACGTAGACTCCGCGTCAAATCCTGCAGATTTGGCGAGCAGAGGCCTCTACGCTTCGGATCTAATCAACAATTCTTTGTGGTGGCAGGGACCTTCTTGGTTACAAGAAGACAACGAAAATTGGCCAACACAAGAAGAAGATTACAATACGAATATGGAGGAAAAGAGGGTGAAAGTTCATACAACTTCGGTCAAAAATAACTTTGATATTCTGGATAGGTTTTCCGATCTACCAAGGGCTTTGCGGGTTATATCCTATATTCTTCGGTTTTTCCAGAATACGCACCCAACAACTAAAGCCTCCTTTAAGAGAGATTCTCATTCGATAGCCCCTGACGAAATAGAAAAAACAACACGAAGATTGATAACAGTATGCCAAAGGCAACATTATCAAGAAGAGTACACAAATTTGAAGTCAGGAAAACTAATAAATGGCAAGAGTGAGATTTTACCCCTGAATCCATATATCGACGAAGAAGGCATCATTCGAACTGGGGGCGGACTGGGGCATCCAAAGATATGTCTCATAACGAAAGTCATCCCATTATCCTTCCTTACACTTGCAGGTTATCCAGACTTATAGTTCAATCCTCTCATGAGACCACCCTGCATGGAGGGAACCAGCTGATGCTACGTCATATCCGCACTCAGTACTGGATCCCACGCGTTAAAGTCATGATAAGGTCGGTTATCCACAACTGTAAGGTCTGTACTATTTACAGGAAGCGGACACAAACGCAACTTATGGGGATCCTTCCGAAAGAGCGCACCACCTTTACTAGGGCCTTCACCAACACTGGGGTAGATTTCGCGGGACCATTCGATATAAAATCCTACCGAGGGAGGGGATGTCGAATTTCAAAGGATACGTTTGTCTGTTTGTCTGCTTTTCGACGAAAGCCATCCATCTAGAAGCGACAAACGACCTTAGTACCGGGTCCTTCCTAGCTGCCTTCGCCAGATTTGTATCCAGACGAGGCTGTCCGAAAAACGTTTACTCCGACAATGGTACCAACTTTGTCGGAGCTTCGCGATCTTTACGATCCGAGTTTAAAGCATTTCTGCGTGAAGCAAGGGACGGAACATTGAATAAATATAGCCATCACATTATAGAATGGCATTTTATACCGCCAAGCGCTCCTCACATGGGGGGTTTGTGGGAAGCGGGGGTAAAAGTTTTAAGACCCATTTTAACAAGATCGCGTCCGATCATAAATATACCTTTGAGGAGTTTACTACCCTCTTATGTCGAATTGAGGCCTGCCTCAACTCTAGGCCCCTCAGTCCCTCATCCACGACCCTTCCGACCTGGAGCCGCTTACTCCAGGCCACTTTCTCGTAGGTGGGCATCTTTAGCTCCACCTGAACTCGATTGTAGTGAAAATCCTGCCTCAATCGTCAATCGATGGCAAAAAGATGAAAGGCCTTGCATCAGACATTTTGCAAAAGATGGAAATCGGAATATCTCACCGAGATCCAGAAACGGTATAAGTGGAAACATCCACAGCCCAACTTAAAACCCGGGGACCTAGTCGTCATAAAGGAGGATAACCTCCAACCAAACGAGTGGAGAATGGGGAGAATCGTCAACACACACCCAGGTTCCGATAACCGTGTACGTGTTGTTGACGTTCACACAATGAAAGGACAAATTACGAGACCAATCGCGAAATTGGTACTACTTCCGCCCAACGACAAAGAAAATGAACTTTAATAGTATCCATCCCTTTATCCCAAAAAAACCCAGCTCTCGTTCATCCCGAACGAGGCCAACACACCGATAACCCTGCTCTCGTTCCCCGAACGAGGCCAACATAACCTAACGCAGATTCATTATCTGTCACAGAATCTGCAATTAAGTTTGCATTTACACCCCCAAAGAAATTTATTCATATCGTCACCAGAATATCCAGCGACTCCAAAAATATTCAAATAGGAATAAAGTCGAAAATTGAGATACTGAAGATGTGCCACAACATCTTTTATTGGATTCCTAATAAATAATTTAAAATGGCTCCAAATTTAATTTGGAAATAGTTGGACAATATGTACTGCAATGCATATACACAAAAAGGCGTCCTCAACGTTGGTGATATTTCGTAAGCCGATTCAAAGATTTGCTAAAAGTTGTATTTGTGACTACGTCACTTTAAATATCATAGTGAAATCCATTAGAATCACAAGAAGTTTGCTCGGCTGACAAAGTTCTTAAGTCAAATGCATTGAACTTATGCTCATATAGGGGGTTTTTTGAAAAAAAAAGAAATAAATATTTTTTTTTGAAATACATAGTATGTCTCTGAATAAAATTCTGACGCACGGCATTCTTCAAATATATTCTGAAAGGATAAAAAAATCCAACATAAAGCTTTATCAATTTACGAAATATTAAGTAAAAAAAAATTGGTTATATCCATCCTCACGTTCATGACACACAATTTCTTTATTATTCCACATTTAAATTTGTAACAATTGCGTATCCTTGAAATCAAAAAATGAAGTAATACAAGAATGCCTATTTGCAATACGTGAAGCTGCCAGAAAAGGGGATTGGCTTGCACCTTCTTGTAGGGATACCAGGTACCTTAACAAATAAATCAGTTCCAAGATTACCCCCTTGCGATCGGTAGGCGACATTCTGTTACACATATCCTACTTGTAAACCTGTACTATGTGCGCGCCTATTAGTAATTATGCAAATTATGTAAACACCATTCTTATCTAAATTTGGTTTGTGCACAGAAAGAACTTCAACGATATTAGGAACGAAAAACATATTACGTAGGCCTCCATCGCACAACACAGCATGGAAAGGCAACGACGCAATGCTGGCGCAGCGACCAAACAACAAACAATGCCACGTTAGGTGAAATCATTGCCAGCAGTGAAGGAAGTTTTTTAACATTGAGGCGTTTGAAAAATTGGATAAGGAATTCAACCGGAGAAGATAGGCCGAATGGACTTGCCCTGTTAAATATCAATAGAAATATTGATCTCACAATGGAAGAAGTCATTGGCCGATTCGCTCAAAAACTGCGGAAAATCAATTTGCAAATTTGCTTTTTTACTGCTAATTATTACAACAACATTTTCAATAAATGGATCACTGAATAAATACAATACTATTTCCTCCCAATAACATTATTCAATACAATAACTACTTATCATCACTTAATAAAATTTTAATTTTAAATTTTGTGACCCCCACACCCCTCGAATAATTATTCTACTACGCCACTGAACACTCGTATACACTGTGTTGCTAACTTTATTTAAAAACATATTCCCGCAACAATGTAATCTTCCTCTTGGAGCCTCTCTAAGGCATATTTTATGTAAGAAGAATCTATAAATTTGATCTATTTATTAAGATCGGTCTAAATCTCCTCGGAGGTTAAAATGTTCATTAATTCCGCATTGTATTAATAGTTAATACTTAAATAAGATCTCATATAATACAGAATAATTTTACCTTACATTAATTGGCTATCGGCTTGCCCACATTTATTTAAAAAAAAATATATGGTGATTTACGGGATTAAACGATGTTGGAATTGTGATTTTACATTGTCCTAAGAGCTTTCAAATCGGAATACAACGATATAAATAAGAAATAGTAGTATAGGTATGTATGCAGCAGGCGTAGTTTTTTCAGTGAAAGGGGGTACACAGCACAAAGTATGGAATGGCGAAGAATACGACAAGAAAGTCGGTTCACCAATGCCGCTACTCGCTGATGTGATGACCACACCCAACAAAGCCATCCATCCATTCCGCAGTCGTAAACCCAACGAGCAAAAAACCGGACGCTGACAAAGTTATAGCAAGCAATATTTTAAAATTCCACCAGTCAACACCAAAGGACATTTCCTTCAAAATTCTCATCTTCAGTCTCAGTTGAACTGTTATCTTCAGGTACATATATGATGAAACTGTGCAATAATATCATGTGCAGCACTCAGCATCACCACATAGCCATAAATGTTGCATAAACCCAATATCCAGTAAGCGATAAGATCACACCTAGCTTGCGATCTTTGGGTGTCGGATGTGTTGAGACGGGTGAACCAGCTATAACATCTTGATTATTGGACATTTTTGAGAGCATTTGTTAAGCATCACTGGGAGGGAGCGCAACAAAAACTATTTTTTTGATTTTAACGTAAGTTCACTAAATAAATTTTGGCAATAGATGGATCCAAAATGTAACTAATTGTTTCTTCCGCCTTTTAATTAAACACCTTGCGATGCGAAAATTAAAAGAATCTCAACTATTCGCACAAATAAATTTGTTCTGTTGTACGTCGAATGACTTAAGCGTTTCGCGTCCGTTTACGAGCTGCCCGCTGGCCGCACTAATTCAGGGAAAACATATCATGCTACGGAACGTTTCTTGAGCACCAAGTCTGGGGTGTATTGCGGACCATTGAAGCTATTAGCCACGGAGTTCTCTATCAAATCTAATGAAAAAGGCACACCTTGCGATCCGGTAACAGGAGAGGAACGAAAATTTGGTATCAAGGAGAAAACACCAGTGAGTTCACGTGGTGAAAATGGCATCTGTCAATATGCCATGTGAAGCTGAAGTTCATCATTTGTTGACACACAAAGAGGCTCAGCGTGTACGCGGGCCTATCTAGAACTCATCGCTGAAGAGGTACATGTTTGCGGTGAAGCTGGTGCCTTCGCACTTTTGCAAAATGTGCGAAACAACAAATGACACAGTAAAAGTGCATAATTACAAAAGACTTACCGAGCGAACCATCAGCATTATTAAGCCTGGTGATTGCATTGTTTGCTTTAGTAGAAATGATATCTCTTCGGTTTCACGCGGCACAAAATAAGCACAAGCTTCAAAATTCAATGATCCTGAGAATAGCTGTAAAGGTATGGTGGCAACTGATGCCATCGGTATGGAACTCAATTTGAGCATATGACGCCTTATCTTCTTCTCAATAATCAAACCTGGAATGAACGAAAAGGGTGAACGTGAACTTGATACAATATCTGTTTCATCAGCGCTGGACGTTATCGCACACAGTGAGAACACGGTCATCTTACCACAGTCAAATCAGACGATCTGCATGTATTACGCAAAATTTTTGAAGAGAAACCTGAATCACTTAAAAAAGCTGGTTTACATCCCACGGCGGATCAAATTCAACTTTATGCATATCATTTGCCGAAATCTACGCTTAGAAGTTTAATGGACATATTTGTTAATCTTTGCACCGTCGACGACTCACTGTACTCTATGTGCGATATTGAGGATTTTACGTTTTTAGCGGAAATGATTGACCATGTTCAATTGCCATTGCGCGCACGTTATTTATTTCTCTGTGCGCCCACCAAATAGAAAATGCCGTTCGTATGCTCCATGCACCTAAATATTGCAAGACAATATAGTCGTAATGAACCAATTACTCTTGGTTTCATTACACGTAACTGTGGCTGGCCTTAACCTTTGCCTAAAACTATTTCTGAACTTATGCATCTCGAATCCGTTTTGATGTAAGGGATTTGTACCTTTGGCTATCATGTTGAAACACGATTTGTGTTTTATTCATTATAAAATATCAAACGTTCTTCCAGCAGCTCATGCTGATTATCTATATTGTCAAATTAACTATTGAACCACCTCGATATTCGAAAGGCCATTAAAAAGAACAGGCTGTTCTATATATTTTGCACGAGGAGAAAATCTGAAAAAAAAGAAGAAATGAATTAGGGAAAATATTACAATTTACTAGCTGCCATACTCACCACCGCGTGTTTTAAATCAATGACTTTTTTTCATTCAGGAAATGAAAAAAATTGTAGCAAATGTCAAATGTCTACACTTTACTTCTGACAGTCAATGCATGGCAACACCGACATTAGGCCCCATGCGCACGCATCGCGCGCACTACACGTCACACACTACATGCCGCACTACACGTCATGCACTACACGTCACGCACGACATGTCTCGACCCATTATTCATCTGGTCGAGATTTAAAATACTTAATTCCACAAATCTCAACATTATCGACAATACACGTCGAAAATAATGTTGAATGATAGAAATGCAACTTTGTTGTACCTTTCCAGCCAGGTTTCGAACCGTTCCGTGTGGTGGCAGGCCACTTGTTGTGAAAACAAAGTTCACCACAAATCAAAAATAGATTTTTAGGACTACTTTCGGCGACATCTTCCGACCAAAATTACAAAAATTAAATTCTAAATAAACTAGTCCTAAAAGTCGGCGTCAGATAGAATTTAACATTGCGTACGACTCCAACTTTGACGACAAAGTTAAAACGTACGAAGTTTATTAAAGTTATCAGAATGAATGCACTAAATTCAAAACATAACGAAAAGTTAGGCAATTTCGACTCTTTAATAACTTTGACAAAGGTCGTATTTTATTTTGTTCCTTCAAGGTTCACAAATTGGGTTTGACGTTAAATTCAGGGCTGAAGTTTGGGGTAAACTGCTAACTGACGCCGCCCTAAGGCATCATTTACATGTACGGTTATTGAAATCACGTAAGATTTTTCCCCTTTTGCTTTTCCGTCACCTTGCGCCACCCAAACAGAACCCACCCAATTTATGTGGTCATGACCAATGTTACCGATATTCTTTGCAGATCATGACCCGTTTCGAAACTCTATTGGCCAAGTCAGAGGGAAGCGACAAGCGCTTCGACGTCGCCTGCCAGCTCTGCGGTAGAAATCATAGTATGAGGCTCTGCGCTGAGTACAGAAGCAAGTCGCCCGAAGAAAGGTTACGGGCTGTCCTACTACATAAAGACTGCCCGAATTGTTTGTCGCCGTTTTATCGCGTTGACAACTGCAAAGCAAATATCGATGCAAAAGGCGTAACGAGAAGCAACATACTACGCTTCACCTCGAGAACCAACGTCCTGCATGCGCAGAAACCATTGTCGTCGGCGACGACAACCAATCGGACGACGAGTTGTCGATCCACTTATCGGGACCAACTAAGTCTTGGGCCCAACAAGTCGAGGAGGCAGAGTTGGAAGAAGAAATGTCTAGAGCCGAACAAAAACCCCTCAACCAGCAATCCTGGGAGGCGTAGTTTTCGGCCTCTGCTACAGCATGAACGGAAGGCGGAAAAGTTCAAGAAAGAACGACAAGAACAAGACAATTGGCGGCAGCAGGACACCGCACTCCATACCACATCATCGAAGAGAAGCGCTGCCCATGGTCGGCCCACAGCAACTAAACGCGTAACGAGGTAAAATCGAAACATATCTGCCCTCCCTCGTAGCAATGTACTCAGTTAACCTATACATTCATAAGGTGTGTTCACAAATACACACCCACATTCATATGTATAAGCTGCAATTGTTTATACACATTACTTTAAACTTTCTTTAATTTACTGCTATGGACCGACTATATAGCAACTTTCGGCGGGGAAACTCAACGAAAGTGGCCGTATAGTGGGCTCATAATTTTTCTCTGCCGAGCGCACGGTCTCTTTTCGATCCAGCCGTCTAAGCGAAAGCATCCTGCCAACGTCCACGTGAGGTAAGCAATATTCCAAATTCATTTCATATGAATATTACGAAATATCTACATTAATTTCCACAACATTTGTTATAATTTTACTTAACACTTGTTGTTTGCAATATTTTTCAATAAACCTATTTGTCACCCTGAATATTAATTCGAAATTTTTCGTTTTCTTATTTCCTCCCTTTCCGCTCAATCCACTCCTCTACAATTCCGTGGTGTGCGCGCCGTTGCCACCACGAAACTGTATAGACTATTTTGTTTATTAATAATTTGAATTTATAGAAGTTTAAGCATAATTTTATGAATTATTATTGCCTTATCTTTATTTGAAAGTAGCTATTTCTATTCTGTGGGGAATTAACGAAAAATTGTTATTCTTATCAATATTTTTACTCTATAGGGCCCTTTATATCTATTTTTTAGGCCCGAAGCCTAAATCCCTCTTAACTTGCGCCACCCTAATAGCACCACTTTATCGACCACTAGTTCGCCCACATGGATGTATATGTGTACATAGGTAGGGTAATGTTGTCCGTACACATATACATGCATGCCGGTACAACTGTGTGGGGAAGCTTCCCCTTAAAACTGGAGACTTTTTCCTCTAAGGTTTTCCTCGACAAGGCAACCGTCTACTTTTCCAGCGATTGTCGAGCGATCAACAGCCACAGCCATCAACGTCCGAGAAGCCCCGCCATCTTAATTTTATACACAGGTAACTTAGCGTTAAAATTATAATCTCCACTGTAATAAAGAAATATTATGACGAGAAATATATCTCGCCTTTCTTTCTTTTCTTTTAATTTTTAATCCTAACACAATTGTGGTGCCTCCACTCCTTTGCCGAGTTTGCGACACACCACAAATGTACATGGTCCTTTCTCCCCGTAACAAGGAACCAACACGTATATACATAAACAGTCCACATTGCGCAATTCTAACAAAAATTATCCTGGTGCTACAACCTCGAACAAAAATCAATTTATCCATATTGCGCGGAGTTATGGTGGCACATTCAACGTCGACCTACACTCAACACTTTTCGTACAAATATCTTGGTGATAACAGCATTTTTTATATAAATCTTCGTGGTGATACATTCTTGGTGGTATTGTTGCAGTTTCTTGGTGATACGCATTATCCACATTATTGAACAAGTTTCAAAAATCATCTTGGTGATACATACTGATGTGTACTTTACATCATCCACACATACAACAAACACTCCATCGCTACATTTATTCACTACAAACTTCACGCAGCTACGTACGTAAGTCTATATATATTTCTTGCCACCTTTTTATACTCAGTTGAGCAGAGCTCACAGAGTATATTAAGTTTGATTGGATAACGGTTGGTTGGAATCGAAATAGATATATACTTCCATATATCAAAATAATCAGGATCGAAAAAAATTTGATTGAGCCATGTCCGTCCGTTAACACGATAACTTGAGTAAATTTTGAGGTATCTTGATGAAATTTGGTATGTAGGTTCCTGAGCACTATTTAAAATGAACAATATCGGACTATAACCACGCCCACTTTTTCGATATCGAAAATTTCGAAAAACCGAAAAAGTGCGAGAATTCATTACCAAAGACAGATAAGCGACGAAACTTGGTAGATGAGTTGAATTTATGACGCAGAATAGAAAATTAGTAAATTTTGGACAATGGGCGTGGCACCGCCCACTTTTAAAAGAAGGTAATTTAAAAGTTTTCCAAGCTGTTATTTGTCAGTCGTTGAAGATATCATGATGAAATTTGGAAGGGACGTTACTCCTATTACTATATGTACGCCTAATAAAATTTAGCAAAATCGGAGAAGGACCACGCCCCACTTTTAAAAAAAATTTTTTTAAAGTAAAATTTTAACAAAAAATTTAATATCTTTACAGTATATAAGTAAATTATGTCAACATTCAACTCCAGTAATGATATGGTGCAACAAAATACAAAAATAAAAGAAAATTTAAAAATTGGCGTGGCTCCGCCCTTTTTCATTTAATTCGTCTAGGATACTTTTAACGCCATAAGTCGAACAAAAATTAACCAATCCTTTTGAAATTTGGTAGGGGCATAGATTTTATGATGTTAACTGTTTTTCTGTGAAAACGGGCGAAATCGGTTGATGCCACGCCCAGTTTTTATAAACAGTCGTTCGTCTGTCCTTCCGCATGGCCGTTAACATGATAACTTGAGCAAAAATCGACATATCTTTAATGAACTTAGTTCACGTACTTACTTGAACTCACTTTATCTTGGTATGAAAAATGAACGAAATCCGAAAATGACCACGCCCACTTTTCCGATATCGAAAATTACGAAAAATGAAAAAATGCCATAATTTTATACCAAATACGAAAAAAGGGATGAAACATGGTGAGGTAATTGGATTGGTTTATTGATGCGAAATATAACTTTAGAAAAAACTTTATAAAATGGTTGTGACACCTACCATATTAAGTAGAAGAAAATGAAAAATTTCGCGCGCAAAGAACGGAAGAAAAAACGAATTTCGCACGCATCCATGCGATGTGGCTGTTGCTTTAGCGCCTTTAGTACATTTTATAATTTGATTTATGTCGGTAGATGTCACCGAAGTAGTGTTTAAAATTTACTTTTGATTTGTGGTGAACTTTGCTTTCACAGCAAGTGGCCTGCCACCACACGGAACGGTTCGAAACCTGGCTGAAAATGTATTACAGAGTTGCACTTCCACCACTCAACATTATTTTTGACGTGTATTGTCGATAATGTTGAGATTCGTGGAATTACGTATTTCAAATCTGAATGATTGATCGAGATATGTAATACGCGACATGTGCGGCGTGTTGTGCGCGATATTTAGTGCGGCATGTAGTGCGTGACGTGTAGTGCGCATGTAGTGCGTGACGTGTAGTGCGCATGTAGTGCATGACGTGTAGTGCGCGAGATGCTTGCGCATGAGGCCTAACGTTTGTATTGCAATAATCATTGACAGCCAGACATTAAATGTAGAGATTTTGACATCTGCTACGCTTTTCCATTTCCTGAATGGAAAAAAAAGGAAAAAAAAATGTCATTGATTTACGACATGCGGTGAGTATAGTTACTGTTCGTATAGTAAAATTTGCTAATTCTAACCTTATTTCTTTTTCATTGATCAATTTTTTCTCTTTTGCATTTTCAGGGTATAATATTACAATGAGCAGTCATATCAATTAATGACAATTAATGGCACTGATGAACATGGTACAAAAATCCAACAAGCAGCAGCTCAAACCGTGCCAGTTGCACAATATTGCGAGTATATATCTGCGCTATATCGTCATGTATTCGCCGAAGCGAGTATAGCAAACACAGATTTTATACGTACTACGAAGAGCGCCACAAGACGGCTGTAGCGCATTTTTTGGCACACTTTAAAATCGCGCGGCCACATTTACTCTGCTGCATATTGTGGTTGGTATTGTGTTTCAGATGAAACTTTCTTAACAGAATCACAGCTACGTTTGGACACACACACGGGCGCAGGTTTATTGCTTGATTCTGGTCATCGGCAGCTAAACTTTACACAATAGAGGGCTTGAGGTATTTCCTGTTGCGTGAGGGTGTGGCGCATAGCGATGGAAGTAAGTTTAAATGAAACATTAAAGCACAACAATACGCACATATTTATATATATATGTAGGTAAGCACTTTGTGTGCAACAAGAATTCTCCGCAAAGTGCTTAAGGTTAAAATAACACTACTTAAACCACTAAATAAGACACACCGATTTCCAAAAATATAACTTGGATCTTTTATCTTCAAGCACAATATTATTTAAAAGTAGTTTCCATAAAATTAACGAAAATAAAACCTTTAAAATTTCACTTGCCATTTCTTCTTTACAATACACCTGTCCAGCAAAAGTGGCAGATTTGTGGCAAGTGCCTCATTCAAAATTGTCTAATATTTCCTTTGCTTAGCTTGGCCACAAGAGCGTAGCCGCATGAATCCACAATACCCCAGAAAAAAGAAAGCTGCCAGACCATATTAACATATTTGAAGACGACTTCTAGCAGGAAGTCGACGATCTCATCATTTATGTTGTTTCTGTTGTTGCTGTAATTGTCGTAATATGTGAAGAGGCTACTAAACTCATTATGCGTTTTCCATTCCCAATATCTTAATCAAATGTGCATGTTAAAATTATGAAAATGTATTTGCACTTGCATTAGTTGACTTATTAATAGCTGCCAAGTTGGATAGCGTTTAAATTAATTTAGCGGAAATGTTGTGATTGGCGTGCGAAGGCCAATGGCTGCCTAATTAATTGTGACGATTGTTGATATTTATTTAAATTTACATACAGGCTTATTTTTGGTATGATTGCGATATTTAAGCGGTGGTGGAATAGCACTGTAATTTAAAAACTCCAACTACTCCTTTAGAGGAGAGGAATTTAGAAACGCGCTATACCCATGCATTAACCCGTTTAGTGGCGAAAATACCATAAGGAATCCTCGAAGTAGAGTCCGCGAACCAAATATTCCTTTGGTTGGTTACTACTATGCTGCACGGCTAAGGAGATCGGACGCAAGCAGCGCTCTAGGCGCCATTTCGATGTACATTCTCCAGGAACCAATTGCCTAATGTACCCTACGTGTTTACTCAAACCATTTATTTCCATAAATAAACTTTCTGATAGGTTCCATGGAGCATTTTGACACGGCCTCTAGGGCAGGCACCACAAAACTGCTGAGAGTTCAGAACCTCATGTACCCCGAGGTGGACACTCGCAGACGAAATGTTGGGTGTCTCCTTGCAGCCTTCCACACTGCACCTGTCTTTAATAAGTATTCCCATTCTGTGCCAGATGAACAGTACCATTTCAAGATGGATTTGATCTTGAATGTTAATTTGCTAAACATATTCAGTAAAGACGTTGTCCTTCTATAGTTGTAGCCAGGCCATGTTTTTTAGATGATTTTGCACGTATCCTTAGAGTACAAATTGCGAATTACGGTTTTCTCTGTTGTACGAACCGGCAATATCACGTATTGCTGTAGCTGCCATGCGAAATCTACATCCAGAGTTGGCAGAATCGGTTCAAAGCAAAGCTCTTTTTAGTGTTCAAGAAGAAGGACTTTTAGGAACTTTTAAAAGTTCTGATATCCCTAAACTTGAACAGTTCCAAGAGTTACTGGACAAAAATGCCTCTGTATTTTATGTTGCACGTACAGCCAAATCTTTACAAAATCATTGGCAAATGATGAAGCAATATCAATTATTGACAGATCAAGCTGTTAAGCCACTTCATATGAGTGATCAACCTTTAAGTTTTTCTGGTGCTGAAGATCTTATACTCGATGCAGGACTCAATGATCAACGTGATGAGGCATTGGAGATCGAACTTGCTTTAACTGATCGTCAAAATAAGCGTGAAATTCGTATTTTAGAGAACGAGTTAAGTCGGTGGAATGTCTTAGTTGATTCAGTGACAGGTGTCTCGCCACCCGAATTCGATGGTCAAACGCTAGCTGTACTTCGTGGTCGGCTAGTTCGTTACTTAATGCGATCCATAGAAATAACCTTTGGCCGTTATGTTGAAGATTCTCATGTCGATGTAGACCTATCACTAGAAGGGCCAGCCTGCAAGATATCAAGACGCCAGGGTACAATTAAACTTCGAAGTAATGCAGATTTCTTTATAGCAAACGAAGGTAAAAGACCTATATTCATTGGTGGTGCACCTTTGCTAAGTGGGAATAAGACTCGACTCGCCAACAATTGTGTTGTTGAGATTTGCAGTTTACGATTCGTTTTTCTGGTAAACGATGAACTAATAAATGCTATCCGACATGGAAGCGCGAAGACGACCGCAGCTTTAAACTAGGAGTTGCCGTAAAAATTGTATGACTTTTATTATAAATTATAAAAAGTCTGCAGAAACGCACGGAAATTTCTATACATCTAATACAAAGTGAGGGACGTACTTTTAAGGCTTAAATTAAAAAATCATAATTAAATCATTTTATTCAGTGGAATTTAACAGTGTTGAATCTGGTACAATGTTTTCGTTTTAAATTGAGAATTTTTGAGTCATACCGTAGAAGCATTTAATACTTTTGGTTTAGTTGTATGGCTCGCTGTTACAGTCCTTGAACGGCTTTCTGCACTGCCCGAAGCATTAGAGGTATTTGAACAAAATTTTCATCTGCACTCATCAAGATTGTCACTGTAGGTGTC
>JARSSU010011350.1:0-34864 GCA_029619165.1 Eurosta solidaginis
AATATGTTAATACTTCCTTTACTTAATAGCTAACGTATTGATTTATTAGTATTATACAGACTATTTATTCATATTCTTTTTACATCACTTTCTTTTGCTGAACATTTAAATTTTCCAACCAATGCACTTCAATTTTACCATCTTCATACATCACCTCGTCTTAGATAATAACATTATTAAAAAATATAATTTTGTCTTCTCCGATGCTCCATTTTACGTTATTATTTAAAATACCCAAGCTTGAAGTTCTTCCGTGTGAAATTATAAATTTCAAGAACGATAGCCAATAGCCTGACTGAGAGTAGTTTCACTTTTGGGATTGTGGACTACTGGTCGTGGTTAGCATCTGTGTTCCCAAGTAACATGCTGGTGAACCTCTATTCGGAATAAGTTTAAATCCAATGTATTATAAACTGTCTGCCAGACTTTGGATTTTGGTCGTTATAAAATATTTAATTGTGTTGAGGAAACATTCTATAATCACCAGTTGTTGTCGCACGAGGGATCAGTATTACATTTTCAAACCGAAAATTTGAATAAATAAATTGCCCGACATCATAACTATTATTGGTGTTACCATGTAGGTTGCACACAGATACACGTCAAATAACCTGTGGAATTTGTTTCTTTTATTTGCCGCCGCCGCAACTTAGAATTGTCTGGTTGAGTTTCTCCCACTTTTGATTGACAATCGCACAGCTTTGAATGTGTTTTTGCTTTATTTGGTTGCCAAAAATACCAAGTGATGTTAAAGACCCACCGAGGAGTAATACATCCATTAAGATTTCACTTACATTGGTAAGTTCGCCTATCGAGTATGAATTTCGCAAGAACGTGACATACCTTATAGCTGGAGTAAGCAAAGGTTTGTTGTGATACCCGTGGAGGCGAGCAAAAGGCAGTATTAAGACGTAAAAACAAAGAGGTAAGAATAACAACAGTGATCCACTGGTAAAGATTTTGCTTCCATTGAAATATTGTGAAAGGCAGAAGGCCAGAAACAGAAATATAAGGTTACAAGTTTGATCCTTCCCACTGTTAATTAATTCATAGGGAAAAATCAGTCAATACTCAAAAAACAATAATTCAACAAAAAAAAGCAAGAGTGCGCATGTGTTGTTCCATTGTGTCAATTGGGTTTGTAAGTAAAAGAGTAACGATACTCATTCAATTGGTCCAAAGTAGCGAGGTTTTGGGTGTTCCATTGGAGTGTGTGCTTGTTGTTGTAATCTGTGAGAATCAAAATAAAAAATCAATTGGTCATTTGAATAAGTTAGAAACAAGTGTGCAAAGCTCCAATCATTAAAATTGTCAGCGGAAACATCGGATTGGATAGAAATTTGACAAAACAATATGGCTGAATGAGACCAAAATTCCTTTGCGATAGGCATTGGACAAGGTCGATATTTAGGGGGAGTGATATGGGCGAAATGGGGTGACGGATTCTATTTTTACTTGTTATGGTTTATATATGCTTCAATCAAGTTAGCAAGGATAGTACAAAGAGTTACAGTGAAGCAACAGAAGTAAGTTTACTCATTTGTGGCTTGGGCCGCCAAACGTTAGCCAGCGACAGTATTTTAGAATATGAATTCAGCTTGGGACACTAATGTCTCGAGACTAGGTTTGTAGCGTACGTTGACACACATACCACAGTGATGGTTTTTAATGTAGTTTGAGTATGCAAACCTCAATGATTTCTTTCACCAACCCAAGCGAATACTCGATATTTCGAAAGGCACCTGTTTAGAAGCTAACCCACAAGAAGGCGATGTTTTAACAAATTTTTGTTGCGTTTACGACACCAAGCGTCCAAATGTTTCTTATCGGAGAAATAAAAGAGAAGTTTTGACGATATCTCACTAAAGGATCAAATTATTGACTCTTGGGCTAGTGTAGAAGTAAAAAAAACGCCTTCTTGAAAAAAAGATGCAAAAAGCTTGAATGCGAATTCATTGAGGCGTGCTCAAATTCATGAACAATAATCCAGAAGCAATTCGCAATGTATTTTTATTTTCCTTCAATGCAAGAGAACGAACATGTTTAACAAAGGTATCTTCGACATCCTCTCACAAGCTGGAAGTAGTAATGGCTTTAATGGTCTAGATGTGGACAGGGTGGGTCAGTGGAGGGCAGCAAGTTGTAGTGTGAAGTTATTGACCTTTGATTGATACCAGCGTTTTCAAGAACGTTTATAGAGGTCATAAATGTGCCTCGCAAATGCTCGCCAAAGCACCTTAACTGTTCCCGCTCCTCGGCGTTGTGAAGTTCAGCTGCGGATGAGTCCCAGTAATATCAAACAACACGACAAGTTTCCGTCTAAGATGCACATGCCCTATCAATACTAACTCCTGTATCCGCCTGTCTAAACATAGATGCCTCAATAAGTTCTGACGCCAAGAAGCAGCCAGCGTCCATCATGCCGCACGTCCATGGACTATCAACGAAACGTCTTATCGTATCCACCTATATCTAGTCAAACTCACGGGTGAGAGCTAACGACCCTACACGGTCGTCATCCGAAAAAAAACTTCCCCGTGAAAACACCCCCCATAGGCCGTGGTTTACCACTAACGCTTGAACATCCGAATCATAAAAACAGCTCGGAGTTATTTAACAATCCACACTCAACAGGGCCGAAATAATAAACTAGGGGAGCCGCCCACTGTTGCCATTCTAGGATACGTTTTCCGCGTGGCCTCCAGTTACAATCAACTCCGGCTGATCCGAAGGTTACGTAGTTTATTTTTTACTAGTTCCACTTGATGATCATAACAATACGCATATTCATGCAAGTTAAGGCAACTTAAGTTTCCGTAGATATTAATACACCCATACCTGGCATTACGAGCAAGAGGGCTATATACCTATAAGCTCTGACTACAATGGGCTTTTTCCATGCAACAATTATTATCATGAGCCTGGGCTCGCTCCAATTAAGCCCAAACGCAAACTCTTCCTAGGGGATTATCAGGTGGTCTTCTTATAGTCTGTGAGACCCTCTCCAACGGGAAAGCGCTTCAAACACACTCCCAAAGGCCCTCCTAAGACTATATGCTTACTCATATGTTCCCGACGGTCCACCCACTCAACCTTATGTTATCCTATACCTTCTGCTTAGAGTTTTTTCTTTTTTGCTATCATTTGTACCTTTTGCGACTTACCTTTCCTTCCCTGTTTCTATTTTTTTCGTTGTTCGGGTTTTTAATTGTTAAGGCCTGTTTTCCAAATAATACATCTTGCTTTGCCTATTCCATTAATATAGCCACTTATTGACTCAGGCTCCACCAATCTCTTTTACCGAGTAGGCACGTCCTCTTCATCCTTCCTTTTGTCTTAAATAACAAGGACTGTTCCATATATTTTCTTTTATCATTTAACGGCAAGCTAGCACTTTATGAATTGTTACGTGTTACCGACTTTCCGATCAAATCCGAGTTTGAATGTAACCCTATAGAGTTTAGAGGAGGTTTTTTATTACTTAGCAGATAGCCTTCAAGTCAAAAGTTACTATTGACAACTAAGTATGTATTATATATTTTTAACTACGAGTAGCTGTTGGTGTCCGCTGTTAGTCTGAATGTAAGCAACTGGATGGGTAGAAAACACTTGTACTATAGGTAAAAACAGGCCTAGAAGAGTTATTCGACAGCATCTAAGAACTTGGTTGGGCAATATTTAACCCGTTTTCTCTGAAAGTCAACTGATTATGTTAATTCGTCTCTGCTTAAGTTACAAAGACGTCTTTCGACTTCTCACGTTCTCGTACTATCTATCTTTACTCGGTTGGAGAGGGAATGTAAAAGTCAATTCGATTTCAACAGTGATGTATTTCGAGAAGTTTTCATCGGAGGTTTTCCGTGTCGTTCATATAGTTGCTCTTATTATATACTTCAAAGAGACATAGATTCTTTTTAATTAACCAGGGAACTTATCTTTATATTAAATGCGTGACGTTCTCAAATATATTTAGGAAAAAAGTTATGTGAGGATATAATCACCAAAGGGATATCTATTTATTTGAGATTTTCAAACAAAATAAATTTAGAAGCGTTCATAGAACACGATTCTTAGATGTAAGCTTTCCCTTTTTCGAACGGTTTGCCTTCGAGAGGTTCCAAGATTTACCATTCTGAAAATTTTAGTGAGTATTTTTGATACTCATTAACCGTTTTTTTCCAAGTGAAGTCATTTACTTAGAATTTCAAGACATCTTATTAGTGTCGTTGCTGGTTCCAGTTCATAAATATAAAAGTCGGTTTCAAGATTAGTCGTTAGACTCAAAAATAATATATAATTTTTCCTTGTCTCCATTTTACTCACTCTTTAAAGAGTACGTTGTTCTTACATAGTTTTTATTCCTCCTGCCTCTCTACGGTTTTGGTAGAAAAACATTTAATTTTAACATTGATCCTGATTATAAAAAAAAAATACTCCACGAGGTGTAATGCTCCTTCTGAGACAAAAACAATTGTCGATAAATATATTGTTATACCGGTCTGGCGGCGCAAATAATTAGACCGCAGTACATATCCCAGTTGGTAAAGTACAGTTTTGTTGAAGCTAGAATAAATGGTAATTTGTAGAGTTTAGACAAAAAAAAAATTCATCTTTCAGAATTTCTCCATGATCTCTGGTCTGACTTTTTTTTGGTTTTGAAAATATGTTCCCGTAACCGGTAACGAACTCCTTACTCGTCTTTTCAGATGTTGTTGTGTTGCTCGTATGTTGGTACTAGGCGATGTGAGGTGCTATGAGTCTTGCCCGTGGTCCGTTGTCACAGCTGGGGTGGATAAAGTAGCAGCCTATATGCGGCGGCCCTGCTAATTGTTGTTACTATAAAGCATCGGGTGTGGTGTATATCACGCTCGTTGTTTGTTTTGGTCGGACAAGTCGATTTGGTAGGCTGGCGCGTATTGGTTTAGCACGCTATAATGGTGGCAGCCCTAGGCCTTGACGATGCTGTTTGGGCTTGCCGCGGAACGTCCATAAGGGATGCTCAAGGAATGCTGGATTTTGCAAGGTGGCTATCAGTTTTGATATGGGTTTTGTCTGTTCGAAAGATTGCACGATGCCGCCGCTCTGTGACTTTGTCGTGATTATGTCACTCTAGGAGTGGTACCGATCTGGCGTCCGTGAGCATGATGAACGGTGCGGTGTCACTGGATATGGGTTGGTGCGTAAAACGGTAGTTGGTGTGGAATGGAAATGACAACCGGGGGGGGGGGGGGGGATTAGCGTTTAGAAGCTCAAGCACGCCTTGACTTGCTAAAGAGTTTGAGGAACTCAGTGTACGATTTACTTGTTGCATAATCGTTTCGGGAATATTCTCAACAGTTTGGACGTGCTCCTTACGTTTCGCATTCTAGACGCGCGGAGAAGGGCACGCCGATTCTTTACCCCAATCGTACGTAATTTATTAGTATGTTCTACGTGTTTGGGAATTTAGCACGTTCTCCTGAGAGTTAGGGATTAACAACAATTTTCATCCGTGCGGCCTACTTCGGGGCTAGACTTAACGTTCGTTTTTTTAATTGAATTCACTCATTCTGGGCGACGAATTTTTTCTTGCCGGGTTAGCAAATGTTGAATATTTATTAAACTATCACGTATGAACTATTTTTTACTGCCCTCAGGTTTGCTGTCCTTTTTTTCTCAAATTTTGGCGTTCTATAGTGTATTTATAAGTTCTTTCGCTCGTATTTGCATTTTTGATGGAATTTCCGCACATAATTTACGACTGGATCTAGTGTAGACGGATTTTGGTTTTTTGGTTGTGCTATATTTTCCAACCTTTTCTGCGTCCGATTTTGTTTTAGTTCGTGATACATCTGGTAAATCTTGAGTTTCCTTGGGGCCGCTCCTGCTCTGTCTCCATCCAACTATAATGTGTATGCACTTTATTGTATCCTGCTCTTGCCAAATGTAAATATCAAAGTTTTTTCGTGCAAACTTTTTCAACCGGGCATGTACTCTTCTTTTGCTAGATTGTGTAATCGCTGCAATTTTCACTTGGTTTTGGGCTCCACTTTATCTTTTGGTACACGTAATGGGTGTCGTTTCTCTACATCAGACCGTGACTTTTCAGTTGACCGCAAGGCAAAAAGGAAAAACAGGTATCTTCCCTTTCTGTAAGTCATCTGTGGTGAGTTTTTTTTCTTTTTTTTTTTCTCGTATTTTCCGAGGCCACACTTTATCTTTTTTGCCGCTGATGCCCGGTCGTTCTAGGTGATCGGCGCGGTCCTGTCTGTGCTCCCTTCTGGTTTTGACTTCTTTTTCCGAATATTGATTTCATCGCAACCTGTTTTTTGGTTTGCCACATCGCTAGGTTGTGTTCCCCCGTGAACTAACGCCCCAACGTGGGTCGTAGCCGTAGACCCCGTAGCTAGCAGACCTTAACGATAGAGTTTTGAAACGAAATACATGAGTCAGTGCTGGTTAGCAAATTCAACAACATTCGGTCGATTTCAGAGGCCGTCCAAAAGTAAAGGTGGTGGCTATATGAGGAAAATCAGCCAATATTATTCGAATCTGCCTCGGTACGAAGCATGACTGCCCTTCAGGTCTAGAAAATCATTCGGAGTTTAGAAAACGATCAATATGTGACATTCAGAATCTTCAGTATCGGTAGGTTGCGAAATCGGCTCTGATTCATCGACCTCAAGGGTCTCTGTTTTCAATTTGCTTAGAATCACGGCCAGGCCTTGGGCCGAACTTAAGTTTGTAGAGAAAGCACTGTCAATTGTTGGACATTCGCAAGATTCCTTAAACCGGATTTCAAAGCATATGCAAGCGCGAGTCGCTTTTAGCAAGGTTCTTTGTTTTGTTTTTCGAGGTCTACCAGACCTCGTGTAAAAAAAGCTATTCAGAAAATATATCGTGACTTTTTACGTATTGCAAAGATGGACACAGCACTCCTTCTTGGCCGCGGATACTGCCATCTCAGCTTTAAAGTGTTGAACTGTATAGGGTCTGAATTGCTGAACAGCTTTGGAGAGAAGTAACGTGCCTCCTTTTCCTAAAATTTAGCCCATATTAAGTAATAAAATTTATTCCAAAGTTTGATTACGATCCGTAAAACCATTTAAGCAACCGGATTGGCGTCGTCGGGTTTGATTGTGTCCGTATGAACCATATTTGCTCTTTTATTTCGCAAAAATAAGGTAGTTATGATAGACAGTTGAAATGAAGCCCTTCCGCCAAAGATATCGTTTTGAGCCGGGTCCATATCGTACCCATGTTGGGGGTTCACTCCCTCTAGTGGATATCCGGCCAACTTGTTGCTTCATCGTTTTTAAGAGGGTGGAGAAATTGCTGTTTTTGTGTGTGCGATATCGCTTGCTCAGTTTACTTCATGGTGGCCCAACCAAGCAGGTGGGTTGCGTTGAAAATTATCCACTCTTTTTTTACACCTATCCTGACCTTATGATTCGTTTTTAAATGACAAAATTAAAGGAAGAGCTAAGTTCTTTTCTTTCTCTTCTTCCCTCTGTCTTAGGGAATCTCAAATGGGCCGTAGATCTCAATGTTGGCAGATACAACATAGTAGTATTGAATAATCTTATGCCTCGTAGAAATACCCTCATTTATAACGCATAAGGGATTTTATTCCGCTACAAAGATGTCCTTTGTGTTTTGGCTATTCTAGCTGTCTGCCCTTCCGGAGATCTTTCAACGGGTTTATGCGGGAACTATTATTCCCTTGTAAAATATTTGCTTATACCTCACATTGGATGGACTTGTGCGAGTTATATACCTGGTAATACCGGATGAAGAACATAATTACATGCTGTGTAAAAAAAAGGTCTTCGAGAGGTTTTTAAGAACAATAACATGATTTTTACCTTAGATCAGAGAGAATGCCTTTGGGGGTTAAATTAAGCTTAAGTTTTAGAGGCAATAACGTGCTATCAATAACGTATTTAGGTGTTGTGGGGTTATATCGCAGTAGCAATTTCCGCAGGACGGCCCCATGGTCACAATTCCATAAATATAAAACGAATCGTTTAGATTTTAGTGGTAGCTATCTCCACAAACAAAAAGATGGAAACGAGGATTTTTTCTCGATGGTCCTTATTTACTTACCGTAATTTTGGGGGGAAACATTGTTAATTTCCAGATATTTTATGGCTCATTATCACCGTATGTGCGGATACCTATCTGAGGGAACGCCTTGCTAAAGTTATACATTCTCATTTTTGAGTGTGTGGTGCCTCACAGGAAAAGTACAGGGGTTTGAAATGGAATCGATAAAAGTGTTTGATTTGCGTTTATCACAAGTCAGTTAACCCTCGTTTGCTATCCCTATTATAGGGGCGTATTATTTAAGAAGTCATCCACAAATAGAACTAGGTTAACTTGCATCTATATGGGCGGCGTATTCTCCCGAGATAGTTTCTTACTCTTTGGTGCGGGTCTTTTTATTTTCAATTTGACGCTAATTAGAGCGAACACTACATCCGTATCTTTTTGCATTTCGTGCATTCCCTGTTAGCTTTCCTGCGGCTTGGTAGAGGATTTTCAAAAAAATTAAAAGTTCTCGATTTCTTTTATTATTCAGGGCTGCTAGGGAAGTTGAGAAAGGTATTCCCAAACCCGAAAAGGAAAGTATTGGCATAGTTTGAGGCATAAGAGAGAATTTGCTTATTTACCTTGGTTTGGATTTTGAACTGGTCACTGCCATAAGCACCCTTGAAGCTATTTTTAAAAAACCGACTTCCGAAACCACACCCACCCAGGATTGAGCGGTGGCTGTTAAGACTTCAACCGTATAAATAAAGTTATTTACCGTCCGGGGGAAAGAATAATATTGCCGATTCTATGTGTCGAGATTATGCACAATCGAGGCAAACGAAATCCTTTGACGAGAAGGGAGACAATCAATTTTCCCTATATAGTTGCTCGTTCAACCGCTACTGCGGTGACCATCGACCAGATTGCTTCAAATAAAAAGTTGTCTCGTAGGAGAAAGATGATCGCTGGCAGGGCCGGCAGCTCGTAATATATAAGAACGATTCGTGGCCTTCTGTACGGCCGGCACAAATATTATCCTTTGTTTTGCGTTGTGCGACTGAATTGTCAACAGTGGGTTCTGTGTGTCGTCCTACGATGTCCTCTATCGCATTGTGAGTTGACCTACCAACGATGGCTTTACGAGAGAAAAATTCTAGAACGTGGCACATGAGCGGCATCCGCGGGTGAGTCGCCATGAAGCGAAGGGTTCGGGCCAAAGTTGGTGGCCGGCTTGTTGACAGAGAGGTGGAGCATTGTAAAAATCTGTAGAGATTGTTTTGGGAGCTTTCCAGACACCAAATAACCCAGGTTTTGCATCCGCATGCAGTGAGGCACTGTTGTCTTTCTATCATGGTCTCTGGCATAAGTGTTGCTACAGATTTATTGGTGGTGTCTCTATCCCAAGTTAATCATTACTGTACCCGGTCATGATAGATTATTATTGTTCACAGTTATCAAGAGAATAAAGTTTCTATGGCGGAAAATTACACAGTCTGAAGCTGTATATACAAATTTAGATGAATATATTTGTCGTTTTGGGGACAATACCCAAACTATTAGAGCAGATAACGGTATAGGTCAGTTGTAAGTAAGTGAGTTCAAATAGTAGTATGCACAAAAACATACAACACATTACGCTAATCAACTCCCGTTTTTGGTGCGTTTCAGCTGATCCACCTAGTGGCCTCAAGCGGCAATCGGTGAGGTCGTCGAAAATATGAATGACTCCGTAGTGAACGCTTGAAAATTGCCCATCACCAACAGAAATATCTACAAGGAGGAATTCCGCAACATTATCTTAATGCATAACGTCACCCACATGACAGTCGGCACGGATCAGCAGACAGACTCTGTTCAGTGTGGTCATCGCCTTATTCGGGATAAATTCCTGAATACATGCTATAACGAATGACATGCTAGGATTCGGAAGCGAGGGCATTAGTACTGATAAATATTAGACATAAAAGGGACATAGACGAGAAAGGGGATACGGCAAGAAGAGCCAAAGTAGCATCTGATATAGTTCCTGGAGAGTAGGGTACTACTAGTGGTTCGAATGGTCGTTTTTTCCCTTCGTTTTTCGCCATAAGCTGACACCAACGTTTGATCAACGGAGTCATAGTCTTGGAACGGGTATGGAAATGAAGTTGTAGTCACGGCAGATGGAAACGAATACGTCAAATATAAGCCTATAAAAAAAGTGCCATCTGAAACCATAGCCCAATCGAAGGATACAACTGCTACTCCTGGAGACTAATTCACTAAAGCCACCGTCCCACTTTATTTTCAGCCGCACCGACATCTGTATATACACACATGACACCACCATTAACGGAAGCTTCATCAAGAAACACCTAGGGAACTTGATCCCGATCGACCCGGAAGTAGTGCTCCAAGCTGGTAACTCCAGTTGCGCTGAAGCTTATTAATAAAGGAGGGATGTGGAGAACTGACAATGAGAACGAAGAGCCATACCATACAGCCGAATGAGAGAGTAGTTAGTTGGTTGTAGCATTCAAACAGTGAACATCTCGTTGATGAATAAAGTACCAAATATATTAATAAACTGTGACTTATAAATTATTGAATGTGGTTAGGGTTATTACAATGAGTTTAACACATGCTTATGAATATGAGTAGATTGCACGTATTTTTATGGAGAATGGTTAGAATGAGCGACACTGGCGGCATCTGATATTGAAATGTAGCCAACTGCCCAATTTGGTTCCAAGCAAATCATAAGAAGAAGATTTGACATCTGCTTTGGCTAAGGGTGTTGGCACACTTTCCAAGTGAAATTATTTTTCCCACTGGTTGGTAATTTCTAAACATTTTTCACAATTAAAAACTGCAATATAGCAATCGAATACGACACAAAATATGTTAGCAAGTATTTTTGTTGTATAGGGAGAATGTTTACAACAGTGCATCGCGAAATTTTGAATGTGAATGGCCAAGGCGTAATTAACTTCAATTGCAAGTCTGAAGTTCGTTCATATTTACAAACGCAACATCTTGGTTCATTGTGGCCTGATGCTATTGTAATGCATAAGCTTATGTTAAACGCAAAAATTGTTGGATTACGTGTTCCATTTTCTTCATGTTGGAGTACTCTAACAATACTCCTTTGCAATGCGTTTGCGGACCACCATCAGCCGATCATTGCTCGTTTTTAACGACAGTGATCACGACACGATGACGATCGAACAGAGTTGCCAAAGTAAAATATTGCATGCAAATAACTGATAATAAAATTTTACTATGGCAACTCTGATAAAATGCAACCGCGCACTGGTTTTAAGCTGGAGACATTAGTGCTTTAATCGGTAACTGTATCGGTAAACCTTATAACAGCTGATTCGACCAACCTTATGAGAATCAATGCAATCGATTATTGGTGCCGCTAAGATCGTAACCGTATCGTAGCCAACCACCCTACAAGAATACTGACTAGTCATATGACTATCATCTGATTGTCAGCAATTGTCAACCTAACGATCAGCGCCTCATACAAACTTTCTATCACAAACTTAAGGGGGACTTGCGCAAATGTGATGTAAACTGTGTACGTGTGAGTTTTTGTCTCCTTCTTATACACCAACGTGGCCTACTGATTAAGTATATAGCCGTACTGCTCACTCTCATTCATTTTCCTGGATCAGTGCTGACACTCTAACTATCAAAAAGTGTCATAAATGATAGTTTACTGTAGATATCAGGTTTGACTGTTATACTATCATAAATGACCATTGTTATATTCCGCCAAAAATGAAACAATGCTTTTTGCTTTTTATTTACTTTATTTCATTACGTTTTTAATTTTGTACGTGATAAAAGCATACGTGTTTCTTATTTGTTTAAAATAAATAGTTTTATAAGAATAGAGTTCAGAATGTTCAATTTAAATTCAGAATATAACAAAACAACAGAAGAGCGCTTTCCTCATGCGGAAACCACGTTTAAAAATGAATCACCACTAACCACTATTATTTTTCGCGTATCAATTTTTTGAGTGCGCCCCCACACATTCCGACAGCTTTTGGTATTTTTTAATATTATTTTAGATTTTTTTTCTTTTAGCATGGAGCTTTGAAATGCTCTCTTTTTCATTTTTTAAATTTATTTTTTATATGGTTTTCGTCGGTTGAAAACTGGCGGAATTTAAAAAATAACAAAACAACCGTGATAATCATTTGATTGTCATATGACAGTCTAGTAGTGACAACATGATTAAATCGGATAAACTGTTCTCGCATACATAAAATTCCGTTGAGAATTATGTATCTGTCTCACATGCATAATGGTATCTGCTGTATGTTCTTTTGTTCTGTACCAGGTGTCCGAAGCTTTCCCAGTTTGAGTCTCTTTTTCATAATTATAGGCTGTCGTTGGGTACATGCGGACATGCGTGAGCGAACAAAGGAACATACATAAATTTGAGTATCATGTTTACGTCATCGCAGGATCAGCATTGTCAATTACAAGTGTGAGTGTATTAGTATAAACTATCAGCGTGTCTTGTAGGGCAATTGGGCTCTTTGGTTTACCGTCGTAACGATAAACAGCTCGATTACTGATATGGATGATACGGATACAGCGATACGACATACGGCATCCAAGTGACTCCAGTCTTTATGTATTACATCCCTACTATAGACAGGTACCAGTTACCTAATCGATTAGCTTAGTTGCGCTACCAATACTTGGTCACCAATTATAGTCTTAAAGCTGGAGACATTGGTGCTTTATCTGGTAACCGTATCTGGTAACATTTTAACATGCTGATTCGTACCAACCTTCATGAGAATCAATGCAACTCGATTATTGGTGCCGCTAAGTGTCGTAACCGTATCGTAGCCAACCAATTGGGTTTTGGTTTACCGTCGTAACGATAAACAGCTGATTACGTTAGGGATAAGGATACAGCGATACGACATACGGCACCAATGACTTCGGCTTAATGACTTTTACATTGCTGTCGTGAAAAAAGGTAACGCATGCGCTCTCTCAAAATAGTGTACGTGTGACTCGCTTTCTCGCTCTTACCTATTGTGTTTTCGACATTCCTTCTCGCTCGATGTTATTTACATTTTTAAGTTACTTCATTAGGTATGTTTTCGTTATCGCTAACCAAAACTATGCAACAACAACAACAACACGGGTAACTGCCTATCGGTTACCCGTACCGGTTACCTTCTGTCAATTCGCTTTTTATATGAATGAAACACGTCCCTTTTGTTTAAATAATATTTAATTATGAATAAATTATGTATACAATGGTTTTTACAAATAATTTCCTTCTAGTAAACCTTACATATGTGCATATTTATATGTACAAACTACATATGTAAAGACATAAACTCATTCGTAGTCGTGCCCTTTCTGAAACCATTTGAGTTTCGAAGCTCACACTGATGGTGCTCAATTTTTCCTGCGCGGGTGGTGTTGTTAGTATCAGTTTGCATAGATATGAGTGTTGTAGATATAATGCTGGAATATATGCAGCCCCATTTCGTGCTATCAAAGTCGATTTGCAGGTGATGTTGAGCCTTTGAACTTGACCCTTTCCCATAATATGCGTGGTAGGGCCTTAATGTGATACTAAAAAGGCCGAGGGACAGTTGTCGCAGTTTTCTTGTAGTTTGAGCAAATGTACGTTCTTCTTACAGCCACAGCTGGAATATTGCTATGCCCATATCGTCAAATCGAATTACCTAGAATGAAAAAGAAACGAATATCAGTAAGGATAGATAATAAGTTTTTAATATAACCGGAAGTGCTTAATAAATACAAGATACTCAAGGGGATATACAGCTGTATTTCTTTGCTTATACCTATATGACACTACTTTATTTTCGTGTATTTTTTCTTGTATTTTATGCTCAATTTTTTGTCGCACTCCCTTCTAATACGGCTTCAGTAATGATGTAAGTGTGTAAACTATATTTCAAAAAACTAACGAAATACAAGGAAAATACAATCTAGTTTATTAAAAACAAGCGAGCCAGTTTGTATTTCGATAGGTTTTTTTGACATTCGGCCGTTTTTTTCTTTATTTTTTCTGACACATGAAAATTTTGTTTTTAGTTTGAAAATTTGGTGCATAAAAGACACAATTAAAATCAACTTTCTTGTGAAAAAAGTGAACCATTAGAGACCGAAATAATCTTCGCGTGTTATTTGCATTGTTTTTATTGTTGAAAGTGTTAATGTAAAAATAAAATGTAAAACATAAACAAAAACATGTCAAATTCGCTAATTTTTGGGGAATAGTGGTTTCGCTTTTTCATGATAGAAATTGTTGTTGTGTTTTGAAGTTCCGATAAAGTTTCGTCAGTTTTTTTAGCTTGGAATCCAAGCAAAAATAAAGTAGTGTCATATATGCTTAACTATTACAATTAAAACTCTAGCTAGCTTACCGAATTGCATGGAAAGCAACAATAAAAAGTAATCGAGTTGAGTTGGCTTAGGTAATTGTCGACCTGATGATAGTGTTGCATATTCAAAAATAGGGCACTATTGTGAACGAGCGAATGAAATGAACATACGAATGTGCAGAAAAACAAAAATAACAAAATAACAGCGTGGCGGCAGGGTGACATACATACAAATAAACACACGCATTTCATGTATTTTGTTTTTGTAATTCTCTGGTTGAGTATCAAAAATATACTGCGCTAGAAGTAGAAATGTCATAGCAGCTAAAAAAAGTGACAATTAGCTGATAAACTTCCACCATCTGTATGGTTTTGGAATAATGTAACTGTTTAGCTAGTTGAAGCGTTTTTTTCAAGCTCGCTTGGAAAAAAAACACCTACTATAGTATGTATAGAGAAATATTAGTTTCTTTATTCACGCAAATGTTAAATAACATAAGAATATTCGTAGTATAAAATATAAAAGTGTATTGCCCCTCTTCATTTACTTTCATTTTATTTTAAATTCACTTCGATAATTCTTTCCGACACAATTCCTCTTTAGTACTTTGGCATATGATCCTGTATGGGTGCTCCATGGAGTACTACAGTGAAAGTACTTTGGAAAGTACTCTCACGCATGTACTCTATGGACTACTCACAAACAAACGAGAGTGGGATTACCTACTCCTCTCCTAGGACATCGCAATGTTAATTGGGGCACATTTTTTGTATGAATACAGATTAGTTTTGAACACTCCTATACTCCTAAAGGAGTATTCCTTACACTATTTATGGAGTACTCGCGTTTTTTTGAAGAGATGCAGTATAATTTTCTCATTGGCCGGATTTGCAAAGAACGAATCGCTTCGACAAAGCGCAGAAGGCGGTGGGGCCGGAATTACAAACTAAAGAGCTGTGTTTTTTTTACACCTTTCTACATTAGACTGGGTCGATTTACACTCCAACTTTATATGGACTGCTAAGCATTAAACTTTATCTACTCTTCTGAAATTGCTGCGCAGAAAATTTATTTATTTGTCTACAAATTTAGCAATTAATCAGACTAAATGTAGTTACGGATTACAGAAGCATACAAATTGAACAAAATTATATTATAAAATATGTATATATATTATTAAACCAGTTGTCGGGATGGACACATCGATTACATTGATTTCCATAAGGTAGTTTTGATCAGCTGTTTTTATACGGTTATGGTTTATGGTTATAAGTCACCATTAAATGGCCCTTAATGGTGCTGTACCATAACGCTAACGCCATAACCATACCATGGCCAACCAATTTGTTTTTGGTTTCTCGCCATATCCCATAACTTAAAAATATTTGAGTTGGTGAATTTAATAACTTTTTGTAGATTTATTCATTGTTTTGGATACGTTATGACTAAATGACTTATTTTTTTTTGGAATATGGTTGTAAATTTTTGCGTTTTCCTCATTTTTATGAAATTTTCACGATTTTAGGTTAAGGCACCATTAATCGATCACATTGGAAATGGTTATGGGTTAAGGAAGTTTAATTGGCCCTTAAAACCTGTAAGTCACATTCCGCCATTTGTCCGGAAAAATAATAGGAGCACAACAGTATAAAATATAAATCGTGTGTCGGTCCGGAAATATTAGCAGTTGATGTTGAAAATTTTCATGTGTTGTTGATCGAACATCATTTGTGGTCCCGCGAGGGTAATTTTATAAGCTGGCTGAAGGACCACACGAAAACAACAATCTTTAGCTCTTTTACCTATATGACACTACTTTATTTTCGTGTATTCTTTCAATTTTTTGTTGCACTCCCTCTTAAGGGCGAATTAATGGTGACTTATAACCATAAAGCCATAACCAGATAAAACAGCTGATCACACCTACTTTATGGAAATCAATGTAATCGAGTTAGCGTTATGGTATGGCACCATTAATGGATTACATTGATTTCCTTAAGATAGGTTCGATCAGCTGTTTTATCTGGTTATGGCTTTATGGCTATAAGTCACCATTAATCGGGCCTTTATTGCGACTTCGGTACTGGTGTAAGATTGTAAGCTACATTCCAAAAAACAAAGAAAATACGAGAAAAATACAATCTAGTTTTGTTTAAAAACAAACGAGCCAGTTTGTATTTCGTTACGTTTTTCTGACATTCGGTTTGTTTTTTTCTTAATTTTTTCTGACAAATCAAAATTTTGTTTTTAGTTTGAAATTTTGTGCATAAATGCACCACTAAAATGAACTTTCGTGTGAAATAAGTGACCCACCAGAGCGGGAAATATTTTTTTCCTGTTATTTGCATTGTGTTTGTTTTGAAAAACGTTAATGAAAAAATAAAATTTTAAACATAAAGAAAAACATGCCAAATTATTTTATTTTGTGGACAATATTGGTCTCTCTTCCTCTTGTTGGAAATTGTTTTGTGTAATTTGACTTTCCGATAAAGTTTCGTCAGTTTTTTTTAGCTTGGAATCCAAGCAAAGATAAAGTAGTGTCATATAGGTATTTGGTTAATGTCTTGACACGTATAGAACCATATATTCCATGATTCAATTACTAGAGGTTTGTTCTCCAATGATGACAAATCTTTGACACTCCCAAATTGAAAAAGCTGGACGGGTTTCTTTTACGAAGTTATGAAAACGGGGAATAATTCTATCCCCTTCAGTGAAAATTGTAGTAGAAAAGTATCTTTGGTAGTATATTAGTAGTGATAATAAATTTATAATTGCCAAAAGTTTTTCGGGAAATAATTCATTTTCTCCTAAATATTTCAAGAATTGGTAAAGTTATGTTGGTTTGGTCATTCTTTCAGAAATTATTTGAAGAATACCGTACGTTAGAATTTTATTCAAAAATGCACTATTTCAAAATTTGTTTCAAAAACTCCTATATGAGGCATAAGTTCAATGCATTTTGTCATAAGAGGGAGTTAAGAAAAGCATTCTGAGATGAGCATTGTTCAATCTAGTTCCAATACTAGGGCGGTTTTGTGACAAATCCTGAATTGGGAATTTTTGAAAAATATTTTGAGATAGCGCGATTTTGAACAGGCAGCCGACATGCGGTAATACCCTACTCAGCAGCCGCAATGACTGAAAAAAAACAAAAACAAAAGAAAATGGATTAATGTCTTAGAACTTTATATTCCTACCTTGACTTTGACAGAAGAGTTAAGCTTTTGCGCGGTCCTGCTACACAGGGAGTATTCACCTTTTTATTCTGAAATTTCTGAAAGGTCTTTTCTGTTTAAATATTCATGGAAGCGTTCCGGATAAACGTTAATTTAGAATATCCGGAATACGTTCATTTGATACTACCTCACGAGATCCGAATATATCAAATAAGTATATACAAAATATTCCAAATATAAACCGATTCCCCAAATTCTTAAATGGAGACGAATGTTCCGAACATACGGAATTAATAGAACAGAAGGTCGACTTTTATACGTGCCCAAAAATATCGAGAGAAGTGTCAAAAAACGCGTATTGACCTCGATAACAATAATTCGAAGGCGGAATAAAAATTTTAGCTCGTTGAAAAGATATTGACGAAAAACGAAAAATTGCCCCGGGTTTGCGTTGGCGGCCTTTCAGCCGAGCTTATAAAAAATTACCCTGGCCGCTCCACCAATGAAGTGGGATTAAATTAAATGCGTGAAAAATCCCTTTGTACACAAAATCTTTTTCAGGGCACAAAACATTACACAATCACATGAAAACTGCCAACTTCTACTGCAAATATCTCCGGAAAGAAATACAATTTTTCTTTTCCGCATCGGGTTATTGTTGTCGAGGTCACCTCTCTCGATATTTTTGGACGCGTATTAGCAGTAGACTCCTGTTTCTAGACTGAATAGTTAACATGCCAATGAGTACATTTCGTTATGGCATCTCCATTATTTACTAATGACATTTTTAGCGTGAATCGTTTTAATAGTCGAGGTTTTTGACGTTGAACGATGAATTTTGAATTGGTTTTAGGTTTCGTATATTCATATGTTTACAAAAGTGCACGATTTCTTGGTGTCCTCACTTTTGATAAATTACCTATGTTCAATGTTCAGCCATATTAATGAATCGAGGCATAGTTAATAAATTCACTATAAAATTAAAAAAAATGTCTAAGGGTATTTGTAAACTGATTGCTTCCTATTTCTACTACGTAATCTCAAAAATTCGCAAAGAACAACACAGTTAACGGGTGTCAGTTCGATTGGGAGCAAATGGCTGCTATGCATATATTCACTTCAAGCAACCTAATATCGATATAATAGATAATTTCTGGTCGATTTCCTACAGTGCTTTAAAACTGTTTCTCATACTTTGACAGTTTTTATTGTTATTTTGGGAACAGAGTGCATAGATTTTTCCTTCACAACCAGTGCGAAAAGGAGGTGCATTTTTACTTTCCTGCGTTTATTTTTATGCAATTACTAATGAACCTCATTTTTTCATTTAAGGAAGTTTCAGCTGTTGTGAACTAGCATAATTGTAACGGATGGAGGCAGCGTAAATTGCTGGAAGAGTATATGTAAGCTCGGGGCGCAGAGTAACGTGTGGTATATCTTGGTCAATTCACCAATAACCAGAGGTATTTTGCATGTGTGGTGCACAATTGCATAGATCAATCGAGGCTGGAGGCCACCAATAAACAGTGATAATTAGAAAGTTTTAAAATATGCCTGGAAAGTTGGTGTTAAGATCAAAGCAGGGCGTAATTTTGCCCGTAATGGATAGAAGTAGTGATACTACCGATGCTTATGTGGAAATAAATTGAATGTAACGCATAAACGGATGTTTGTCCGTAAAGCTTAAATCCCAATGAACACGGATTGGTAAGTCACATTTGTGGGTGGGGTACTTATTAGTAAACAATAACCGCATACATATGAAAATGTGTTTGTGGTACGATAGCATAGCATAGAAATGATAAGTCCATAAGATAAGATGGGCAATTTAGTCACATACATAACAGGCTTCTAATAGAGGTCATCTAAAACTCGAGATTTAGAAGGAGTTGACTGCATTGTTTTTATAGTTGTAAAATGTTTTTTCTTTCTTAGCCGGAGCTTCCGCTCTAAATCAGCAGCATTCCACAATCGTTTCGTTGTTTCTGTATGTTGTTGTTGTTGTTGTTGTTGTTGTAGCGATAAGGTTGCTCCCCGAAGGCTTTGGGAAGTGTTATCGATGTGATGGTCCTTTGCCGGATACAGATCCGGTACGCTCCGGTAACAGCTCCATTAAGGTGCTAGCCCGACCATCTCGGTACGATTTATATGGCCACATTAAACCTTCAGGCCATCCCTCCCTCCCCACCCCAAGTTCCATGTTGTTTCTTTATCGTAGCACACGCTAAGTTAGTTGTTTTATTGGTAATATCGTTGTTATTCTTAATTCTGCTATAACGGAAGTAACATGCTTCGAAGATTTTAGATATTAAGATTAATGCTTTAGTTAAGTCATACTACTCCAGTTGTTGTTGTTGTTGAGCAATGCTCGCCCCACCTAATAGCCGCGATCGATCACAAATTGTCATCAATATCCTCTAACGGGAGTCCAAGGAAACTTGCCGTTTCAACAGGGGTGGACCATAAGGAAAGGGGTGTTAGAGGCGTTGGTTCCACATTACAATTAAAGAGATGGTTGGTGTCATGTGGGGACACATTGCAAGCAGGGGCATACATTTTGTATGTCGGGGTTGATTCTGGATTAGGTAAGAGTTTAACCTGTTACAGTATCCAGAACGAAGTTGAGCAAGAGTGACGCGTTTCCCTGGGGAGTATGCGTTCCTCTTCTGCGAGTTCTGGATATTTTTCTTCAAGTACTGGATTCACCGGGCAATTCCCGACATAAAGGTCCGACGCCTGTCTATGGAGTTCACCAAGGACCTGCTTGTGTTTTTCCGCTTCATACGGCTGGGTTCTCAGGTGCCGTATTTCCTCAAATGCTTACGGAGATGACTCCTTAGGCCCCTAGGCGGTGCTGGTTCGTCAATCAGATGTCTGTTGGGATGCACAGGTTTCTGGGTATTCAACAGAAACTGTTTGGTCAGCATCTCATTTCTCTCCCTGATGGGGAGTATTCTCGCCTCATTATGCAGATGGTGTTCTGGGGACATAAGAAGACAGCCCGTGGCGATTCTGAGAGCAGTATTTTGGCAGGCCTGTAGTTTCTTCCAGTGGGTGTTTTTAGGCTTGGCGACCATATGGGTGACGCGTAGCACGTAATCGGCTGGCTAATTGCTTTGTATGTGGTCAGAGCGTTTCTTTATCTTTTTCCCCAGGTACTGCCAGCAAGGGATTTGAGGATTTTATTACGGCTCTGAATTCTTGGAACAATTGCGGTTGCGTGCGCACCAAAATGTAGATCCTGATCAAACGTCACACCAAGATTTTGGGGTGTAGGACAGTCGGTAGCGTAGTGCCATCGACGTGGATGTTCAATATGGTCCGACATTTGGGGCGTCCATGTTGTAAATAAGGTCGCGGAAGATTTAGTCGGTGACAATGCCAGTTTCGCGAGGCGAAAAAACTGGAGAGATCAGGGAGATAGCCGTTTATTTTTATTGCATAGCTCATCGATCTTTGGGCCTGGCCTGTGGCCATTATTGTGCAGTCCTCGGCGTAGGAAACGATTGTGACTCCTTCCGGTGGTGAAGTAGCTTCGATATGTAGAAATTAAACAAAGCGGGATAGGACACCACCCTGTGGCACCCCTTGTTTATTCTCCTTTGTTTTGATGTTTCGTTTCTGAATGCACCGATGCCTGCCGACCACCCAGATAATTTGCGGTCCACCTTTTAAGACATGGGGGAAGGTAGACCTTCCAGGTCTTGCAGTAACGGCCATGGTTTGACCGTATCAAAGGCTTTTGATAGGTCTAGCGCTACGAGTACTGTTCTATGGTGGGGGTATTAATTCAACCGCAATTTATCTGGGTGCCAATGCACACTCCAGTCCTGCTGTTAGTTATGATTCTTAAGTACTTGTAGCTTAGTTATTTATACTTGTACTAGTTATTTATCTTTCATGAATTTTCATCAAGGTTTCGTTTCGAAGTGGATGATGCTGAGCTTCAAGATGACCATGCAAATACGTTTGATGGATTATGATACATACTCGGCGAATGATGCCATTGGCAAAGGTATATATAAGCTTGAACCCTTTATGCTTGGAAACATCTGGGCCAGGAATGCATGGTAAAGTACAGGCCCTTTCTGGTTGGATACCCGTTTTTCGATACAATGCACGGTATACGAGCGAAGTCAATGTCATTGTGAAGGTGGATCTTTTTTCGGACTTAAATAAATTTCGACAGAGTTCGTGTGGCATACCATTCTTCCATTGTAAGAATAAACAAATTACTTACACAAATAGATAAAACTGAAATTAACATTATAGCGCAATGTATACCTTTCGGATATCGTGCGCAAGTTATACACGGTTTCGTCGAGAGTTAGTCATCAATGATGATCCCGAATATCAATGGATTGATAAAATACGTACGCCACGCGCTTCCAATGAGGCTAGACAGTTGTATTTCTTAAGCTGTCGGGACAGGTAAGTTTTAACCTTTTTGTTGTTGTTGTTGTTGTTTTTGTACCGATAAGACACTCCCCGAAGTTTTTGGGTAGTGTTCTCGATATTGATTGTCCTTTGTCGGAGAACTGTATATTCGGTCCGTTTCCGGTAACAAGCACTATTAAGGTACATGCCCGACCATCTCGGGAGCGATTTAACATGACCACATTGAACCTTCTAGACAATCCCGCCACCCACATCCTTGCTCCATGAGAACTTGGGTCGCCTGCTAAATATGTGTATGATACATTCATATTGTAACAGGATTCGCCTCGCGTAGCTGAGCTTGATAATTGAGTTGCGGAAGCTCTGAATTGCGCTTATCAACCCGCCTCCCAGTTCTAACATACATTTCACAAGCTCTGTACTCATTATTTTTACATTTGATAGGTGCAACGAAAAATGGGTCTTAAGGCCATTAATATGGGTGCAAATGCTGTTATTGGTTATACGCAATGCTTCGATTTGGAAGGAGATGTTGGCGTGGTTGCACGTGGCGTTGGCACCGCCGTCACCCTTGATCAAAGATATAACAAGCAATCAGATAAATGCACCAACTACATCATCTGCTGCTGATAATGCATTATTGAAAGTGAGTATCGCTATAGATCTATGCCGTAATAGGAAATAATATATATGTGCAAGTTGCAGTTTACTGTGTATGAGGTTTCTTAATGACCCTATTGGCGTTTGTGTTTATTAATACAAGCACAAACGACGTACACGCAACCACATTCACAGGACGTATATTTTTTGCGACAATTTTATTGCACGGATGTACGTTTATATGAATGTGGTTAGGTCATATGCATAGTACAAACGTAATAACTATATATGTATGAAATAATGCTATATGAAGCAAACATTGATTCATACTTACGTAAACATCGATGTTGAGAATAAAAATAATGTTTGCATCATTTTTTAAACGTAAGAATTGAGTTAATCAAAAGTAAAAATGTTCCATAGAAATTGTTTTCGAACATACGAACATATGTATGTATGTATGAGCCTTGCATCAGTTCTAAATTTATCTAGTATGTGTTTCGTTTCTACATAATGTATAGCTTCAAAAATTCATAAGATGTTGTTGTTGTTCGCAGCTGTTTCTTCCACAAGATTTTAAGTTTTTAATCCTAGCTGGTGTTATAACTTTATGGTTACTTGACACCTCGGCTATAAGCGGAGTCGAAGGATAACACTGGTTTACAGCCAAAATGCACCAGAGACGCCATTATGAAATTCTTATGTAAAATCACCTCCTGATTCCGAAAATCAAGGTTATTTTAATTTCATGGTAACGTTTTTGTGATATTTACGAATAACCGTTTTTCAAACAAAAAAAAATTAAAATGAATCATATTATCTCAGAACGAATTTGCAATTCCAAAACGGTTTGAAGTTTTTAAAAGGTAATAAAATTTGCTATAAACTGTGCATACAACACTTTTTGGTAGGCCCTGCAGATTCAAGATAACGAACAATCATACGGATTTTTTCAATCAGTTTCTCCAACCCTTCTGTAATTTCAGACTTTCAACAACAACGGATTTTTTCATTTAATATAAAAAAATTTACTCTGCGAGGAAAGATCTCGAGAACTTTATTTTTTGCAGATCTCTCTCTAAGCTCTATTTTATTAGATAAGCTTTCATTCAACAAAATCGATGGACTAATACAAAAGTTATAAGCATTTAAGTAAATATATCCATTTAATACTCAAGTACCCTACTGGTACATAGTGTGTTAGTATTCGTATATCAGTTAGTTAGCGAATATTATCTTTTAAAAGCTTCAAACCGTTTTGGAATTGCTCAATTCGTTCTTGAGATATATATGATTAAGTGGCCCAATTTTTTTTTGTTTGAAAAAACGGTAATCGTAAATATCGCAAAAACGTTGCCATAGGATTAAAAATTACCTTGATTTTCGGAATCAGGGGGTGATTTTATATAGGATTTCATAATGGCGTCTCTGGTGCAGAAAAGAAGTTGAATTTGTGATCCAGTGTGATAATGCCGGAGAAAGAGAAAAGGAAACTCGTAGAATATGTTTCAATTTATTTACACCTTATGCAAAGTATTAAAAATTCACACTGTTGTTGTTGTAGCGGTAAACACACCCTAAAGTTTTTGACGAGCGTTATCAATGTTGATGGTCCTTTGCCGGATAAAGATCCGGTACGTTCCGGTATAAGCACAATTAAGGTGCCAGCCCGACATCTCGGGAACGATGTAATGACACTAGACACTTCCTGTAACTGTTTTTTTAGCAATTTCAAGACGTAAAACTAACTTTAAACCGATTTGAAGTCATTCAAACCGAACTCCAAAGTGAAACGAAAAAGGATAACGAAAATGGCCTGAATATAATGCACAAAATCATAAAACTCTTTCTCCCTTAATATCTAAATTATCCCGCAAGGTAAAACACCTAGCAATATCGGAATAAGGCCCAAAGTGCTTCTAAAACTTTAACTTGAAAAAAAAACTTAATAATTGATCTGATGGCTTCGCTAAAACAGTAAAATATCTGTGCATTATTTTTTGACTGTATTCGGCAGCTGTGGCCTTACCTTTATAGGATTTCCGCGTACTGAAGTATTGGAATGTATATGAGAATGCAAATGATACTGCAAATATTGAATAGTATAATTATAAGTTGTACGTATGTATAAGTTGATAACTGGGGTATTCACACAGGTTTGGTTACCAGGTTATCTAGACACTATTTTTACTTAGTTTTACATAAACAAAATACACCAACCCTTTTTCAGTTTAATTCAGAAAGCTGCAATCCATTTTAGACAAGTTCAGTTATAAACTTTAATTGTAATTGTTTTAATATGAGTTGTCATTTTCTAAACATGAATTGGCAACTTGCTGAATTCGGAAAGATTATTATTTTATTTATTTATATTTATTTATTTATTTATTTGTTAGTCTACAATTTTACATCAATCAGATACAATATGAATGAATGAATGAATATACATAAATGCGGATTGCAGTGTAAAATTAACAAGCATACATAGTGAGCAAAATTATATTATAAAATATGTATATACATATATTATTGAATTAGTTGTCGGGATGGACTGTGATGCCGAGCAACGGAATTGATTATCAGTGCTGTCGGAATGGACGTGATTTCGAGCAGCTGATGTATATTTAACACACAATAGTAGGGCTGCGATGTGTGGGAGGTTGGAAAGGACGTGATTTCCAAGCCACCCGCCCAAAGTAATTATTGATTATTAGTGCTGTCGGAATGGACGTGATTTCCAGGCAGCTGATGTATAGTTTAACACACAATGAGTAGGGCTGTGATGTGTGGGAGGTTGGAAAGCACGTGATCCAAGCCACCCGCCCAAGTAACTATTGATTATTAGTGCTGTCGGAATGGACGTGATTTCGAGCAGCTGATGTTATATAACACACAATGAGTAGAGGCTGCGATGTGTGGGAGGTTGAAAGGAGCGATTCCAAGCCACCCGCCCAAAGTAACTGAGCAGGTAACAGATTTAGTTTAACATGTGATTTTGAAACAGTTATGAGTTCAAGCAGTGAGTATATATTTTTTATACTGTAAAGTGTGTCGCAATATCAATACTATTGCAGTGATTATTGAAATCTTGACACAGACAATGAAGAGGTTCATGCATTTGAAAATTCGATCTACATGTATTTAAATATAGCGGTTGGAAATACCGAGAGGGCCTAAAAGGGACATTAAACATCACCTCGCCAAGCAGAATGGACTGTTTATCATCCCCCTTAATAGTTTTACCATAAATAAAACGCCAAGCATCTCCCTACGGCTCTGTAGTGAATGCAGCTGTACAAGTTTTAAAACCGGCTGCAATAGGGCGGTAGGTTCCTTGATGGATCCCAGGGGCAAATGATTTAAAGCAAAGAGCAAAAATTGCTTCTGGGCCGATTCCAATTTTTCGCTATGAACCTGATAACGCGGGTTCCAGATAATGGAAGCATATTCCAATATAGGTCTTACTAACGATAAAAAAGAGTTTTAGTGACATAGGGGTCATTGAATTCCTTTGACCACCTTTTTACGAAAGCCAAAGTGCCTCTAGCCCTATTCACACACGATTCGATATGTAATTTGAAGTCCAGTTTAGGGTCCCTTATAACGCCAAGATCAGTAAAGTTTGTGACTTGCTTAATGATATAATCGCCTATCATGTACTGATAGGTTTTAAAAGATTTCCTCGTAAAACACATAAACTTGCACTTCGGTAATTTAGTGACATGACGTTCACGTCACACCACTCAACCGGATTATTCAGATCCATTGAAGAGTGACCTATCTTCAGGTGAGGCGAATGGGTATAACCAGTTTGACATCGTCACGTACATCAGCGGTATGCAGCGCTTCAAAACATTTGGGAGTCATTAATGAAGAGCAGAAACAACACTGGACCAAGGTGACTGCCCTGTGGAACTCCAGAAGATACATTGATGATTCAGACAACATTGTGTAAACACAACGGTTTGCTTTCTACCTATCCCTTGCCTCAAGAAGCATTAAATAAGCAGGTAAGGGTTTGACAAAGAAATTGAGCGCAAATTCTGAGCACAACAGATGGCATTTCGTCAGGTCCACTGGAGTAGGAAATTTTCAGACTTTCCAGATGCCTTAGTACCACATCTGTATGATATATGGGATACCTACTGAGTTAAGCGAAGGTAAAATGTATTGATAATCCACCGGAGGGGAGTCAGGGATAGTCGAGTAATTAGATTTAAAAAAGTCAGCAAACATATTTGCAATCTCGAGTCAATACTGAAATCCGATCGCTATACTTCATTACAGAAGGAAACCCTTTAATTTTTCTTTTGGAGTTGACGAAGGAATAAAATGCTTTTTGGATTGGAAGAGATCCGATGCTTAATCTTCATCAGATAATTCTTATAGCATCTTATCTGTAGCCTGTTGTACTTAAGTGCGCAAGATGGAGTATACAGCATAGTCCACTATTAGAGCCAGATAATTTGAAACGCTTGAAGAAGCGTGTTTTTTTATTTTTTTAGATAATTAAGTTCTCTAGAGCTCCAAGCAGTAGCTGGAGATGCTGAGGAGGTTTTGAAAAAGGCACACATTTGAGGAATATCGCATGGTAAAACGTTGGTGAAATGGACGGAGCTCGCTTCAATATCTCCGTCGTACTCAGGCCACTTTATTTAGAGACTTCGTCGATTAGTAAAGACCAATTGGCCTTTCTAAACAGAAACCGGTGGGAAGACGCATTCGGAGCGAGTAGTATACCGCACGGGTAAGCTAAGACAATCCAGGTAAATTGAAAGTGCTGGATGATAAACATCCTCAGGCAATACCACTGGATCACATCGTGAGTAACAGAACAATTCGATGTGTCGTCTGAAAAAATCAATCAAGATATTTGCCAAATTTATTATGAATTCTGTTAAGTTGATAAAGACCAATGTTTGCAAGGTCATTTAAAAACTCGTAGAATACAACATTACAAGCAGTGGGAACTAGCATTCCGTCAATAAAATTCCACGACACAAAGGGTAGATTAAAATCGCCAGCCACTAAGACAGAATCAACAGACCTTGACATAGCAAATATAAATTTCAATAGGGAAGAATGTTTTAAGTATATAGAAATATCTGAATTGTGTTTGTCGAAAGTTGAATGATAGTATTCTTAATTTGAATTGAATTTCTGAATTTAACCCGGTTATTCCCATAACTTTTTTGTCTTGTATTTAGTTGGAAAGAAGCTGACTTATAGATTTTGACCTCCTGAGCATGAAAATGATGTCCATTTTTAATTAATTGTTACGCTTTCCGGAAAATCCATCTAATTGAGACATTGTCAGGTTTGCACTTGCCGTATAAAGCTGACAAGCATTTTAAATACAGGCATATAACAGCGACGTAGAAATGCTTGACCACCACTTTTTTCCCCTGTATGCGATGCGATATTGCGCCAAGTTTTGATCGAATCGCTCTACTCTGCACATATATCTGTTGCATTCCGTGGTCGCACAAGGACAGGATACATTAATTTTGGCTCCACGTACCTTTGAATAACGCTGTGTCATTGATTTCCGATTTTCACCGAAGCTGGTAGATAACATTCACACAACATTGTTATCTTTCCATTTTTACCAAACCAAACACATATGCCAGTGCTTTTTCATTTCAATAGATTCCGAGTAACTTCTTTCCATTGAATTATTTTTTTTTATTCATCAGTGGACAGCCTGTTGAAATTCTATTTTCGCGACTGTTTCCGTAGCATTATATCACATGACTTGAGTAAGCCAACAGCGATAGCGAACGTCGTCACTAGCCATTACTACTCACAGCCGCCTTTTAACTGAGCGGGGCATCGTATCTGGGACTCCAGCACAATCTCTTCAGCTCACTTCGCCAGAAGTCCCATCTACAGAGGCCCGATTAAAGAGTGTTGGTATAGGCTAGTTGCCTTGGTGTGGTGTTGTTGTATAACGATAAACACACTCCCCGAACGTTTTGGGGGTGTTATCGATGGAGGTCCTTTGCCGGATATAGATCTGTATGTTCTGGTAACAAAGCACTATTAAAGTACTAGCCCGACCATCTTGACGATTTATATGGCCACATTAAACCTTCAAGGCCATCCCTCCCTCTCCACCCCATAGTTCCATGAGGAGATTGGGGTCGCCCAGAGCCTCGTCTGTTAATGAAACAGGATTTGCCGCGGGTAGGTGAGGTTGACAATTGGGTTGGAGAAGCTATGTATATATTGTGCTGGCAACTCCCTGAGAGGGTTGCGCTAGACAACCCCTTGATCTCCTGCTTATCCCGCTCTTCAATGTAATCAAGTATTTGTTGCAACTATAAACCTCTGAAAGTCGTAGTATTTAAAAAATTCTGCAGATTATATCAGATAAATTTACAAAAAAGCACAGAAAAGCCATTGAAGCGCGCAGAAAACTGTGCCCTAGCATAGAAAATCCCATGAAATACGAAAAAAAACTTGCACCCTACTCGACCCACGGTTACCATATGGTAACGCCTTAAATAAAATGTACTAGAAATTAAATAAACTAGATTAAAATAAAAAATGGAGTTAAATATAATAATTTATTTCATTAGTTACCGACTTGCATAGCTTTTATTAAATTTTTCTTAAAAATTATTAATATAATCGCGAACTTACCGACGTGCCATATTGAAAAAAAGGAATTTTTAACTTTTCTTTTTCTCACTTAAATTTGACGTACGATAGCTTCACTATTTGAACCCAGAGTGAACAAAGCTTTGTTTTGGCGGAAAGTCACGCCTATTCTGTATAAAATACCGTTATTTATCTCATCATCCCATCAGATCTTAAGGCCACAATAGAGGTGGACGGTTTGGCGCAAGGGTGCTCAAATGGGCGGACGAGGCGATACATGTGTACACATAGGTTCCAAAGTAGGGTCTGCCGGATTACTGTAGCGATTCCTAGTGGAAATATTAGCCGTAACCATAGCAGTAGAAACCCTGGAAGAGAATAGCTTAAGCTGCAACCGTGTTAACTTTTATATTGACAGTCAGCAGCAATTAAGGCAATAATCTCGCATGGCACAGCATCTAAATGCGTGTTAGAGTGTAAGCAGTCTCTGGAGAGAATCGGGACATGGAGAAGCATACATCTATATTGGGTCCCAGGGCATATGGGAATAGATGGGAATGAAAAGGGCGGATGAACTAGCTAAAAAGGGCACATCCCTTGAAGCTTGCTCCATAGACGTCCCAATTAGACTGGGGGAGATTGAGCGAAGGCGAGAGGTGCACATGATCGACCAAGCAGGAAGGCGTGGGTTCAAGCGCGGAGCTGTAAAGTGTCGAAGATATGTGTAGGTCTTACAACCTTAGACTAACAAAGTTGCTTCTATCATTAAAAAGAGAGGACTGTAGACTCATTAATGTGACCAACTCGTGGGTTTGCTTCTGGATAGTGACTGACCATTTATTCATTCTCTTCGTACATTATTCTTATTATAATTACATCTGGCGGTCACCGTGGTGTGATGGTAGCGTGCTCCGCCTATCACACCGTATGCCCTGGGTTCAACTCCCGGGCGCAAGCAACATCAAAATTTTAGAAATAAGATTTTTCAATTAGAAGAAAATTTTTCTAAGCGGGGTCGCCCCTCGGCAGTGTCTGGCAAGCGCTCCGATTGTATTTCTGCCATGAAAAGCTCTCAGTGAAAACTCATCTGCCTTGCAGATGCCGTTCGGAGTCGGCATAAAACATGTAGGTCCCGTCCGGCCAATTTGTAGGGAAAAATCAAGAGGAGCACGACGCAAATTGGAAGAGAAGCTCGGCCTTAGAACTCTTCGGAGGTTATCGCGCCTTACATTTATTTATTATAATTACATCTTGACTTCTATTCTTAAAGGTTGCATTTTGTTACGTTCGTATACGCCACATTGTTATACCCTATATATGACACTTCTCCCCCTCCTTAATCCTTCACTTATTTATTAATTCATATGGCATTATGTGTAAGGATTAAGCTTCCTTGCTTATAAACCTAAGTACGTTTACATTGATATGGAAATAAGAACAAATGAAATTCATGACTATTTATATTTTACATTTGAAATTATGATTGTCGAAACGTAGTGGTATGTTCCGTGTTCGTTTTGATTGTCGACGTAAATTGTCACCTCAATGTTAACTGGGGTCTCTACTGGCCTCTCTTATTTCGACTCCTTTATTGGCTTCCCCTTCCGGGTTGACGCTCCTTGCGTTTCCTTGTCGGCTCGAACCTAGAATGAAACTTTTATCTTGGTTAGGATTAGGATATACAAACCGATATGTTGTAGGTTTCGAAGCAGATGTTTTGGTCGTCCTCTACTTCCAAGCTCGTCTTACTGCCGATTTTCCTTAACTGATCAACGTGTCTCTTCCAATACGACCATCGTCTAATCGAATACTGAAATGTAACTCTCCTAACACCTCAATAACCGTTCCAAACGCCATTTTCCTTTGCCAGGTACTCGCGTGCCGCCACTCTCTCTCCGACCGAAAATTTTGATTCTACAATTTTACGTTCGCTCGGCTTTCCTGCGTTTTGTGGTAGTAGTAAATCTATGCGCGATTTTATTTGTCGACCCACATAAGCATAGATGAATTGTCCCTTCTATATGCGAGTAGGATCTTTGTCAATTCGCCATTCATGTCTACCGCGTTGCATTTCGAGGCTCTAAGTTTATTTTTTATCGTTGGACAAACCTTTCCGCCTGGCCGTTGGTTGCGGGATGGTATGGAGCTCCCATCTTGTGGATAATCCCATTCAATTTCAAAAAATTTTGGAATTCACTGGAAACGAATTGCGTTCCGTGATCGCTAACAAAAACGTCGGGATTCCAAACGTGGAAAATATTTCTCGGCATTTCTGAATCATGATACTCGTTGTCATGTTTCGGTACAATATGTACTTCAGGGCCATTTACTGAAAGCGTCGATTAAAATGAAAAGGTATTTACCATGATGGTCCTGCAAAGTCGGCGTGCACTCTTTCAACGGTTTCTTTGGGACCACCCAGCTGTGAACCGGCTTTACTAGCTTTGCGTTTGGTCTAGAAAGTTGGCACTCTGAACAATTCGAGACTAGGTCCTCAATATCTTTGTCCATCCTGTTCCACCAGCAGTATGCTCTTGCCAGGCTCTTCATCCTACTAATTCCAAAATGCGCGCACAATGTAACTCGTCGAGAATTTTCTTTCGTAAGGGTGCTGGTATATACACTCGTAAACCCTCGCATTAAGCAACCGTGTTGTAGACTGAATTCTGTTTGAGTGATTCCAAAACGATGTTTTGGGTCCGCATCTCTTCCCAAGATTTCTGTAACATTGTTCAGCAGAATCTTTACTTCGTCATCCTCTTCAGTTTTTTTTCTTAACTCGTTGGCTGTAACCGGTAGATTATCTATCATCTCCTGCTCGCTCATGTCTACCTCTTCTATCTTTCCATTAATCTCCGAAATCGGTAATCGCGACATTGCATCCGCATTAGCATTATCCTTGGATCGTTTTACATCGAATTTCAAAATCGAAATGTGCCAGAATATTGCGTAGTGCTGCATTCTTGTGGCTGACAACAGGGGCAAGCCCTTATGCGGTGAAATATTTGTGAAATCGGTTTATTCTCCGTTACTAGTATAAAACGTTTACCATACAAGTACTGGTAAAATTTGCGAACACCGAAAATAATAGCATATGCTTCCTTATCAATTTGACTATATTTTTGCTGCGTTTTGGTCAAGGGTCTGCGATGCAAATTGCAAAGGTTTCTCCGAACCGTCCTCATAGACGTGCTGAGGACCGCACCTACTCCAACGGGACTGCATCTACAGCCAATACCACCGGCAGCTTTGGATCATAGTGTGTTAAAAATAAACTGTGTGGAGACGGACTGCATTTGCTCTTTCACTTTAGCGAATGCTTTTTCGCAGTTTTTGTCGTCGAATACAAATTTTACATCATTTTGTAGCAGCTTATTTAGGCGGATAGGTGATGTTTGCTCAAGTTTTTTACAAAACGGCCATAGTAATTAATTAGGCCCAAGAAAACGCCCGTACTCATCTTTGTTTGTAGGCTTTTTCATTTTTTGTATGGCATCCACTTTGCTTTTGACCCTATGTATACCACATTCATCAATCACATATCCGCAATATTCTATCGGTCTTTCATAATTCACACTTTTGTATATTCACACGCATATTGTGATTGTGCAGTCGTTGAAAAAACTGTGTCTAGCCGAAAGATATGTTCTTCATCGTTGGCTGCTGTGATCTTAATGTCATCAAGAAATACCGACACTCCGGGAATATCTCCCACCAACTGTTTCCATTAACCGTTGCCACTTAGCGGGTGCGCTGGCAATGCCAAACATGAGTCTCGTGGGTTGATATAAACCTTTGTGAGTGCTCAGCGTCATAATTTTTGATCATCCGGGTGCACACTCTAATTGTAGATATGCACTCGACAGATCGATCTTTGGAAACTTCTTTCCACCTGACATTTGGAAATAACTCATCGATTGTGGGCAATGGGTGCTGTCCACTACCAAAGCTGATTAGGGTAACCTTGTAATCCCCGCAAATCCGTACGCCACCCTGTTTCTTGGGTATTACAACTACAAGGTGTTAGCCCATTCAATCTGTTCAACTTTCACAAGAAGCCCCTCTTCCACTTGCCTGTCTATTTCCTTTTCCACCACATCATACAGTGGAAAAGCCACCCTTCGCGCTCTTACAAACTTCGGTGTAGCATTTGGCTTTAAGTGCAATCTGGCTTGCATGTCTGTTATTTTACCTACTGTAAGGAGAAAAAACTTCGGGATATTTGCCCTTTAGCATTTCAATAACATTGTTAGATTTTAATGGCGTCGATGGACTTTGTTGCACGTTAACTGTTTTTCCATTACGTCACCCCAGTTTAACTTAATACTGCGAAGCCACTCCCTACCGAGTAGAGGCATTCGATCGGATCGCACAATGTATAGCTTCACTGGTACTGTATTATTCTGGGATTCTACGCTAACCCATACATACCCAACACAATTTAGTGAAGTGCCACAATAGCTTATTAACTCAGTGTCCGTAGGGAATACTTTTAATTTGGGGAAATGGTTTTCTTTGCATCTTTCATATTAATTATTGATACTGGCGAGCCTGTATCTACTTCAAATTGTATGTTTGCGCCCTTACTTTGAGCTCGCACTTAATTTTTTGTCGTATATTGTTTACGCTTTTTTCGTTAACTTGCAGTACTCTTCCACAGTTTTTTCCACTCCTGTGTCTATTTGATTTATTTTCTTTTTCTTTTCTTGAAAACACACTTTTCGTAAGTGCCCTCGTTTCTTACAGAAATGACATTTTGCGTCTTGTTATGTGCACTCTTTCGCTGTGTGCGCAGTGTTGCCACAGCGGAAACATTGGTGCTTTTCTTTACCATCATTTGATGACTTTTTTATGTTACCTTTTGTTTTACCTTTGTATCCGCTTTTTTCTTTCAAAACCATTTTATTTACCCTTCTTTTGCACCTTCTTTAATCTGCAGTTTTGCACCTCCCTTTTCTGCCGTTTCGACTGCCATTGCTAAATAATGGCTTGATCTAGCGTGAGGTTTTTTCTTCTAAAAGTCGACTTTGAATTCGTTGATTTGTTAGACCAAACACAAATGATTCCTCAATGCAGTATCTAAATATGCACCAAAATTGCAACCTACTGCCAATCGTCGAAGTGCCGTCATGAATTCTGTGCACGACTCACCGCCATTTTGTTTCCTGGAATTAAACCTGTAGTTTTCCAATATCTCGTTAGGCTTAGGGTCGAAATGGTTTTTTAGCATTGATACCAATTCACCGTACTGTTTTTCCTCTGGCATTTTGTGGCAGCAATTTGTCACAGAGGATATTGTACGTATTTTGCTCCAATGTAATACAAAGGAGATTACGCCGGACTTCGGCGGAGTCACTTATTCCATGAATTGCCATTGCAGCCTCTAATCGCTTTACCCAACGCCGAAAATGTAGTAATTTTTGCGTCGAAGGCTTCGAAGTTAAAAAGATTTGTTCTCGCATTAGGGTTATTGACCGCCATGTTGCTCGTTGGCGCGTTTGTACATTAGCGGTGCTTCCTCCCGTATTGTTCGGTGATTCGGTGGGCATACTCCGATAAGCTCTTCAGCTTGATAAAATTAGCACACGTGTATCTCGTCGCCAGTTAATGTGACCAACTCGTGGGTTTGCTTTCTGGCTAGTGACTGACCATTATTCATTCTCTTCGTACATTATTCTTATTACTAATTACAT